>JACCGJ010002143.1:0-70971 GCA_013407085.1 Atriophallophorus winterbourni
CAAATGATTTCGAATTAGAACGGCGTGTAAGCCCAGAAACATGTCGCGATCGTGATTAACCTCTATTTTTTTCATTTATATATAGCATACATTTTTTGTAAGTAAGCACAATCTTCCTAGAAATTCGGCTCGAATGGATTATTGGATTGAAATGTATTTGATTGTTTCACATTTTCGTCGTTATATAAAATTTCTGTTCATTAAAGATGTTTTGCTTTATGGCAAATTTTTGTATACCTTCAGAAATCCTGACCTATGTTCTACATGAATTGAGTAAACTTTTGGTCCTACATCATATACGCAATTTTCCAGCAAAAGCATTTGTGGCGTTCCATTACTGCTCAAGATCTCGCTTGACATATCAACATACCTGTAGTTTGAATGGGTTCTTCAGTTATTTCTAAAAAGACAGAGAAAAATCGGACGATTTAGAATGAATAAACGAATGTGAAGCAAATCAGAGACATTTTATGTTTTAAATTGTGATCAGTTTTTCGCAAAACTTGATCGGCAAATCAAACCAGGCTGATAAAATTTCCAGATTTTCCGATTCAGTTTCTCAAAAGTACTTACCAGTTGTGAAAACCGGTTCTTCAGTTGTAACTGAAATAAAGAAATGTTTGTTTTATTCGACTAATTTTGGTAGAATTTCAGAAATGTATTTAAAATTATTCAAATTAGAACGTCTTTTAAGCCAAAAAATATGTCGGATTGGCGTTTGCCCTGGATTTATATTATGTGTATATATAGCATGCATTTGTTTTTAGGTGAGCAATATCTTGCATAGAAATTCGGCTCGAATCGAATATTACGGTGAATAGTATTAGATTGTTTCATCAGTTCTCGCCGTTATATTAAATATTTGTTCATTAAAGAGGTTTAGCTTTTTTTCAAATTGTTATATACCTTCAGAAAGACTAATAGATGTTCCACATGAATAGAGAAATCTTTTGGGCCTACATAATTTTAGCAATTTTCAGTAAAAGCATTTGTGGCGTTCCATTACTGCTCAAGAACTCGCTTGACACCGAGATACCTATGGCCCTGTCAATAATCCTCAATCAGAAACTGTACTGTAGATAACAAGTGGTGTCTCTAAGGGTATATGGAATGGAGTAAAGTGCGAATAAGCCGCAGTAGAAGCTCAAGCCGTGGATCCAGAAAGAAGTGCATCAGATGAGAAAGACCATTCGCGTATGGAGGGATTAAGAAAAACAAATCCACAGGCTTGAAAATAACATGACAGTAGACAGAACCAGTATACGCCCAACGGCATCGAGTAAGAGAGGCAAATTTTAAACGAAATTCAAAGGAAAGAGAAGGCCAAGTGCGGAGGACTATGCACCAACGTTATAAAATCGATTGCCTTGCACCACGAAACTCACCGATGGATGGTTGGTCTGTAATTATGAAATGAGGAAAGTAATAGTGAGAAATAAGCATCGCGTAGAAACAATTAGGGAATAATTTACAAAAGCAATAATGGCAGGAATAGAATAATTAGATTTTCATATTTTGAATCATAAACCTACCGGTAATTGGTGTATCGATTATTCCCACTGGATGGAAAAAGAAAATGTGCATGAGAACATTTATGTGTCGACTCGTTTCACGTTCATGTGTCAAAGGTGAACATAAGATGCTTACCTCCAGTTACTGTGAACTGAGCACCATAGTAGGACCAACCCCTTTGTGCGAACGCATAGCATGCATCCAAAGCATGTTTGACTTTAGTAAGATCCACGTGGCCAGAATGACCTGGGGGTAGCGTGATAGCGGAGATAACCTTGTCTCCATCAGGTCTCTCAATTCCACAATAATAATAGATGTTTCCCAATTCCGGTACTCGAGCAATCGCCCGTTTCATCTGTTAAAATGAGAACAAAAATAATAGTTTCCTATTTCATATTCACCTGCATCCTTTTAATATTTGTAGAAATCATTTATTGAGACGTTTCTCACCGTTTCGCAAAGTGTTTCTCTGAAATTTTTGCACGATGCGGCGAAAGGTGTCGGGCACTCCTTTTGGTATGTGGTTTGGCGATAATCTTTGAACACGTATCCGTTTACCAGGATTTCTACAATCGAATGTTAAGATATCAGGGAGATATGGCGCGTTTATCGAGTTAAGGCATACAAAACTGTCGACGCTCAGTCACATCTCACGAGCGAATTCGACTACAAGTTTTACTGTTTATATGAGATGCACTCAAGTGTTATGTATTGAATGTTTGAATTCTAGCGAAAATATGTATAACCTACCACGTTTTGGTATTGGAGTTGGTTTTGGGATGTCTGAAAAGATAATTTGGAGAGCTAAATTAGGCCTTAAAAATGCCATCTTACGTAAACAACAAGACATATAATTAGCAAGATTTAATTTTTTTACAAACGGACATGTGAATCGAATTTTCGCTAGAAACGTAAAATTATTCATTGCAATGAACCAAAAGGTGTGCAATCGAATACTGACCGGTGACTGGTTCCCATGTGGACGAAGTCTCCTCTGAAATAAGAAGTAAGTTTTAGGCATATTTTATCGAGAATTCAAGGATTCGATCAACATGCATGATGTGCGTCAACCTACCTGAAGTTTGAATGGGTTCTTCAGTTATTTCTAAAAAAGAGAAAGACAAATTTGACGAATTAGAATTAAGAATGTGATGTACAGCAAATCCCAGACATCTTATACTATAAATTGTAATCAGTTTCTCTCAAAACTTGTTCGTCAAATACAACTAGGCATAAAAAATTTCCTGGTTTTCGAATTCAGTTTCTGAAGAGTACGTACCAGTTGTGAAAACAGGTTCTTCAGTTGTCACTGAAAGAAAACGATTTTTTAGTCGATAAATGTAGGCAGAATTTCATGTAATAAACATTATTCAAATTTTTAAGTAGTTTAATCACAAAAATATTTCGCATTCGCGATCACCCTTGACTTATGTTATGTATATTTATGGCATGCATTTTTTGTAAATTAGCATTATCTTACGTAGGATGTCGGATCGAATAAAATATTCATGCGAAAATATATTCAATTGTTGCAATAAAACATGTTTGCTCCTCCTAGATGTTTAGCTTTTAGACAACGTGTTGTATAACTTCAAAAGCCTTTGTCATGTTTTACACGAATGAAGTAATCTTTTGGGCCTACATCAATTTCGCAATTTTTCAGCAGAAGCATTTTTGGCATTCCATTGTTGCTCAAGACCTCGGTTGACCCCGAAATATCTATGGGCAAGGCAATTGTTTCTCATACAGAAACGTTACTGCCGACACCAAGTGGTGTCTCTATGTGAATATTAAATGAAGGAAAGTATGAATGAGCTGTAGCAGAAACCCAAAACTTGGATCTATAAACAAGTGAAACAGATGATGAAAACGATCTGCGTGTGATGGGATTAAGAGCGCTTAATCCGCAGAATAAAAGTTGATAATAACAAGACAGTAGAAAGAACCACTATAAGCCCAACGCCATCGAGTCAATAAGGCAAATGTTCAACAAAAACAAAAGGAAAGACAAGGCCACGTGCGGAAGCCTATGCATCAACGTAATAAAATGGACATATATATATATATAGACAACCTGTGCTATGTTGTACATGAATAAATTAATATTTTGGGACTAAATTGTTGTCGCAATTTTGAGTAGAATCTTTTGTTGCATTCCATTACTGCTCAACATTTCGCTAGTTACCAAGAAACCCACGACAACTTTCAAATTTACTCATACAGAAATGTTACTAGAGAGAACAATTTGGGTCTCTATGTGAATATCGAATGAAGGAAATTATGAATGAGCGGATGTGGAAGTCTATGATTTGGATCCAGAAAGAAGGGCAACGGATGAATAAATCAATTTGCCTATGATGAGATTATGAATGCCTAATGCACAGTGTAATGCTTGAAAATAACATAGCAGTAGAGAGAACCACTACTAGCCCAACTTCATGGAGTCAATGGGGCAAGATTTCAACAAACGTTTCACCTATGCATCATCGTATTAAAATCGATTGCATTGCAACACGAAACTCACCTATTGATGGTTGTTCTGTAATGATGAAGTGCAGACAATAATATTAATAAATAAACATCCCGTAGAAACAATTTGGAAATAATTTAGAGAAAAAATAATAAAACAAATAGAATAATTATATTTTCATGTTTTGAATCTCAACGTTACCTGTAATTGGTGTATCGATGATTCCAACTGGATGGAAAAAGAAAATGTGCATGAGAATATTGATTTTTCGACTCGTTTGACATTCATGTGTCAAAGTTAAACATCAGAAGCTTACCACCAGTCACGGTGAACTGAGAACCATAGTAGCACCAGCCCTTTTGTGCGAACGCGAAGCATTCAACCAGAGCATGTCTGACTCGAGTGAGATCCACGTGGCGAGAATGACCCGGTGGAAGCGTGATAGAGGTGATAATCTTGTCTTTATCGGGTCCCTGAATTCCACAAGTATAAAAGATGTCTCCCAGTTCCGGTACTTGAGCAATGGACTTGTTCATCTGTTAAAATTAAAAGAAATAATTAATATCTATTCCATATTCACCCGAATCCATTTAAAATGTGTACGTTTAAGTTATTGAGGCGTTTCTCACCGTTTCGCAAAGTGTTGCCGTACAATAACTGCACGATGCAGCAAAAGGTGACGGGCACTCCTTATAGAACGTGGTTGGTAGATAATCTTTGTACACGTATCCGTCGACCAGGATTTCTACAATCAAGCGAAAAGATATATGACATGTAATTAAGTGTTATGTATTGAATGTTTTAATTCTAGCGAAAATGTGGATAACGTACCAGGAATTGGCAGCGGAGTTGGTTTAGGGATGTCTGAAAAGATAATTTGGAGAGTTATATTTAACCGTCGAGAATACCCTCTCACTAAAAAACCGTGACCCACATATAGTAAAAAATGACATATAATTAGCTAGAATTAAAAGTTTTACAAGCGGGCTTGTGAGTCGAATTTGCGTTGATAATTTACAACTGGACATTGCAATGAACGAAAAGGTGTACAATCGAATACTAACCGGTGACTGGTTCCCATGTGGACGAGATCTCCTCTGAAATAAGAAATAAGTTTTAAACGTACGTTTTAGCATTTTCTACTGAGTATTCAAGGTTTGAATCAATATTCCTCTTGTGTGTCAACATACCTGTAGTTTTAATGGGTTCTTCAGTTATTTCTAAAAAGACGAAGACAAATTTGACGATTTGGAATTAAGAATAGAATGTGAAGCAAATCCCAGACATCTTAGTCTTTAAATTGTGATTAGTTTTTCGCAAAACGTGTTCGCCAAATCCAACTAGGCTTATTAAATTTCTAGATTTTCGGATTCAGTTTCTCAAACGTACTTACCAGTTGTGAAAACCGGTTCTTCAGTTGTAACTGAAATAAAGAAATGTTTGTTTTATTCGACTAATTTTGGTAGAATTTCAGAAATGTATTTAAAATTATTCAAATTAGAACGTCTCTTAAGCCCAAAAATATGTTGGATTGGCGTTTGCTCTGGATTTAAATTATGTGTATATATAGCATGAATTTATTTTTAAGTGAGCAATATCTTACGTAGAATTTCGGCTCGAATCGAATATTACGGTGAATAGTATTTGAATTGTTTCATCAGTTCTCGCCGTTATATTAAATATCTGTCCATTAAAGTGGTTTTGCTTTTTAGCAAAGAAATGTATGCCTTTAGAAAGCTTAATGTATGTTCTACATGAATAGATTAATCCTGTTGTCCTACATCATTTTCGCAATTTTTTTCAGCAGAAGCGTTTGTGGCGTTCCATTACAGTTCAAGAACTCGCTTGACACCAAGAAATCTATGGCCTACATTAAAATTGTTCATACAAGAACGTTACTGGAGTCAACAATAGTGTCTCTATGGGAATATGGAATGAAGGAAAGTATGAATAAGCCATAGTAGAAGCCTTGGATCAAAAAACAAGTGCAACAGATGAAGAAAACGATTTGCGTATGATGGAATTAAGAAGGCCACAGAGAAATGATCGAAAATAACATGACAGTAGACAGAACCACTATACGCCCAACGGCATCGAGTCAGAGAGGCAAATTTTAAACGAAAGTAAAAGGGAAGACAAGGCCGAGTGCGGAGGACTATGCACCAACGTTATAAAATCGATTGCCTTGCACTACGAAACTCACCGATGGATGGTTGTTCTGTAATTATGAAGTGAGGACAGCAATAGTAAGAAATAAGCATCGCGTAGAAACAATTAGGAAATAATTCAAAAAAGAAATAATGACAGTAATTGAAGTATTAGATTTTCATATTTCAAATCATAAAGGTACCTGTAATTGGTGTATCGATGATTCCAACTGGATGAAAAAAGAAAATGTGCATGAGAAAATTGATGTTTCCACTCGTTTGACGTTCATGTGTCAAAGTTGAACATCGGAGGCTTACCACCAGTTACCGTGAATTGAGAACCGTAGTAGGACCAGCCCTTTTGTGCGAACTTAAAGCATTCAACCAGAGCATGTCTGACTTTAGTAAGATCCACGTGGCGAGAATGACCCGGCGGTAGTGTGATAGAGGATATAACCTTGTCTTTATCGGGTCCCTCAATTCCACAATTGTAAAAGATGTCTCCCAGCTCCGGTACTTCAGCAAGGGACATGTTCATCTGTTAAAATGAAAAGAAATAATTATTAACTAACCATATACATCCTAATCCCTTTAAAAGTTGAAAGTTTAAGTTATTCTCACCGTTGTGCAGAGTGTTCTCGTAAATTCACTGCACGATGCGGCGAAAGGTGTCGGGCACTCCTTTTGGAAAGTGGTTGGAAGATAATCTTTGTACACGTATCCGTTGATCAGGATTTCTACAATCAAATGATAAAATATCAGAGTTGTAGCATAAATAAACCTCCTTTCGATGCTCAGTCACGTCTGACGTGGGAATACGACTTGAAGTTTTACTGTTTATATGACATGCACTTAAGTGTTATGTATTGAATGTTTGAAATCTAGCGGAAATATGGAAAACGTACCAGGAGTTGGTAGCGGAGTTGGTTTTGGAATGTCTAAAAAGATAATTTGGAGTGTTATATTTAACCGTCGAGAATACCCTTAAACTAAAATAGCAGGAACAACTCATACTAAAAATGACATAATTAGCGAGAATAAAAATTTCACAAGCGGGCTTGTGAGTCGAATTTGCGTTGATAATTTACAACTCTTCATTGCAATAAACGAAAAGGTGTACAATCGAATACTAACCGGTGACTGGTTCCCATGTGGACGAAATCTCCTCTGAAATGAGAACAGTTTTAAAAGTACGTTTTAGACATTTTCTACCGAGTATTCAAGATTTCAATTAACAGGCATGTTGTGCCGACGATTTGGAATTAATAATTTGATGTTAAGCAAATCCCAGACACTTTTTTCTATTAATGGTAATCATTTTTTCGCTAAACATTTTCGCCATATACAAATACGCTTATAAAATTTGTATGTTTTCGAATTCAGTTTCTCTGAAAATAATCAAGCCGTGATTAGCAATCGGATAATGTTTGTGACCGATCGTGTATTCATAATGCAAGGATATTTGAGTAGAGTAGATTTTATTTTATTTTAGAGTAGATTTTGGGTAACGTTTCACTTCTGACTTAGAAGCTTCGTCAGACCAATGGTGATAATCAGGACAGGGAACATGATTAAGTAGTAGTCAACCCACCACAACTTATTTGACCTTACCGTAAAACACCCTATATTACGCCTACAGTGGGTCACGTCTCGTGGGAATGACCACGATCAGTGGTCCATTTTACTTACAGTGTGTATCCAAATCAATCTGATAAAAGTGAACACGGTCAAGGTCACAGCTGCATAGCCGTGATTATTTTCAATATTAAAAGTTTAAAAGTTTTATTAATAAATGCTTATAGTTTTGTCAAATATGACCAATAGCGAATTGTTGGATCTAAATGATTGTCGTGTGTTACATTTCTATTCCCGAATTTCACTTTTCGGTGGTTTGAAACGTTAAGGAGCAGAAATTTATACTTGGTTTGTGAAATACATTCGCGGTGGTCATCAATCGAAACAGGCCAACAACGACTCAATATCAAGAAGAACATTAAACGAGTTACTCAGATTCACACATGTTTCAAAGTTCATTTCTGTTTTAACAAATTTTGAGACAGCTTATCGCATACAACTTACCTGTGGTTTCATATTGTTCTTCTGTTGTTAAATATCCTGTGAAAAGTAAATGGGAAACATAAATGATGAGCATTTTCTCAAAACATGAGACAGAATAGTTGACTAGTTCATATACGAATTAGGAATAGGTCTATAACATAAACAAACAATATAAATATTATAGAATATTGCAAAGTGTATTTGATCATGCTAAAATCAACTTAAAATATTTTGATATGAATATGTTCCCTGTTCCGCGATTGTACACTTGATGTCTTCGAAAAACATCAATTCGGTTATCAAAGTTAACGAAATATAATAAATGAATAACTATATACCGGTACATCACAATCAATTACCGAATCCATATTAGACAATTTATTCATAATTTATCAAGATTATAAGACACAAACGTACTCGCACTGGTAATCACCAGCGAGATTTGCAGCAAGAGCAAACAGAACAGCTTCATAATTGAGATAGTTTCTCGATAAATCTGAATTCGAAGCAAACCACCTCACTATTTATACTCATTGCGTTGAGGCATCAGGGCGTTTTCCAACAACATGGGAATCACAATTTTGTAACATGTGATTTCTCAAAATGACGTAAACTGATTTGCAAGCGTCACGTTTGATGGATATGTTGGTGGTGGTTATAGAATACTCTGAAATACCCCATGTTCACCCAAGCATGTGATCATCAACTTCGTTCTAAAGTGTTAAAGTGTTGCATTGTCGTGGTTCAAATTTAATTCATACGTGCATTAAGTAGGATCACGTCATTTTTGACAAGCTAATATTTGCGCAAGCAATTTGAAAGAAATAATATTATGTAGGAAATTTCTTGGTGTACTGGCAGAATTACATTGTAAATGTGAATTATTTCAGTACTTTTAATTTTAATGGCTCAAGATTTGTTATCAGTTTTTATTTAAACAAAAATCAAATGTAAATTATCCAGCATATATTTTGGTGCTCACATCCCCATCCCGAACAAACCACCGCCGGTTTCTGTCTGTTCGCCGTCAATAGGTGAAGACAGTAAGACCGGGTTCAGGTTTAAGACAAAAAGAACTACTCAAAGTCCAGATTAAAATCGCTCGTGCTATCCAGAATTTCATGTTACATATGTGCATGTGCCTTGATTATCAATTTAAACGTCAGTCCACCGGAGTTAACCAGAGCAAATGCGAACAAAAATGTCCTAAGTAGTATCGTGCATACTTGAACATTCCCATCACATGGAACTTGACAACGGTCTATCGGCATTTGTGAAGTTGCAGATGTGAGTTCGTAACTGAATGCGACTGATAACATCTTAAAGGGGTTACTTATGCGAGATAAGTTGGTTTTGTGTCTGTGATGTCGAATCAACGCTTTTGCGGTAGAACCATGCACTAAAAGACGTAACAAGATCAATTGTCGTGGGTTTTTCTGCAATAGGAAGAAGTGCATAAGCAAAGTAGATTATATGATCGAGAAAGCTATCACTTTAATTTCCGTTATCGTCCGAGTATATATGAACTCACATTCAGAGTACGCCTTTCCTGTGTGAACTTCTAACGAGCAGGAGAATATTTTAATTGTTGAAATAAGGTTCGACTAAAGAGGCAAATCTCTGGACGAATATTATAACTTTCATTTGGTCAATTAGAACATAAATCCTACCGTTAAATGCAGAAAATTTCGATTGCTGATTTGGAAATTTTAGCTATTATGTCAAACGCAAGAAATTCATTTTCATTTAAATTCACCCGAAGCATTTAGAGGACCATAGCAATACATATTTCATAATATCGTAAAAACGAAAAAGAATTCGAAATCAAGAAGGTTGCTTTTGATCCACGTACATAGGTTACTGGAAACCTATGACGATTTGTAATAAAATGTGTATACAACTGATTACCAAAATTGAGTATAATTTTTTATTAGAACTCAGAGAATTTCATGGTACAAAGAGCAATGTGCTCAACACAAACCACAGGATGACGTGGTATATAGGTAAAACGCGTAATCTTCCATGATTTCATGGAGCCAGTCACATATCGCAATTTTCGTCGTTTATTCACCTAGCTTTAAAACGAAAATCACAATTGATTTTGATCGTTTAATTTATTCGGACAGCGCGTTCAAAGTGAAAACAATTTTTACCGAGGAAAAATTACGATGGACATCCAATCGAAAATATGGTATGTTTGAAGCTTTTTAACGCTCGTGTATTCACTAGGTTTTTTGAGCTTTCGTAAATGTTTGATGGGATGATTTTCGGTGTGCATAATTTCAAATGCCAATATAAGGTTATTCCGTATTTGATTCAAGATCCAAGATTTTATGGTATAAAAAAGCTCGTAGCTATACACCATCACAGAATACTCGTATAAGAACAATAAATATATTTACAAAATAAATTGAGGCATTAGGAAGATCGACAGGTTTGTAGTTATAAAAAATGTCATGTATTGTCTCGGTATGATTATTCGTTTTGATAATCATCATGTTATATAAACGGGATGTAGGGTGAAATTACTACGTATAAATATATCCATTTTGTTCCTGAAAATCCTTTCACTAGATGATTGTACAACATCTGACGGTAGGGAGTTCCAAAGAAACGAATAGAAGAACCGACGGCAGTTCCGGTGATAATGTGAAATGTCAAATGGCAGTCGGTGAGTACGTGTGACATGGCTTGACCGGAGGCGAAATAGATGACACAGAGGGTGCATCTTTTAGTTCATTATTTTATAAGTTAGGATTAGATCAAATCGAACCCGTCTGCGAAGCAGTGTATCCAAATTAAGATGAACCAGTCGATTCTCATATGGTTGTTTGCGGAGACAGCCAACAATTTTGGTTGCTCTGTAATAAATCCTCTCGAGCAGCTTGATGCCCTTTTGTAGCCATGGTGCCCAAACTTGCACTCAGTAATCCATCACCGGGTTAATATACGTACTTAAAAGCATGGGGAATGTTTCACGGAAAATGTCTAAAAAAAACGACGGAGTATACCTAGCATGCGGCTAGCCCGATTGTAGACTGCTTAGCATTGCATGCTATTCTTAAGACATCCACTAATCCATACCCCGAGGTCCTTTGCTTGTATTGTCCATTCCAGTTGTTTTGATTCAAGATTGTATGCGAATGGGAAATCTTCGCATATTTGCAACAGTTAACACTTTCTGAAGTTGAATGGAAGTTTGTTTCATTCTTACCAGCTGTTCAATATATTCAAATCGCTTTGTAAGCGCAAACAGTCCACGCTCGACGTGATTCGCATCCAAAATTTAACATCAGCCGCAAAGAGAACCATTTTGGCTGTGACAATTTTCGGAAGGTCGTTGATGTATACCCAAAAGAGAACCGGACCAAGTACCGAACCTTGTGGGACACCGCTAGTGGCTTCGATTTCCCCAGACATCACACCATTGATACGTACATTTGGGTTGCGACCAAGAAGGCAACTTCTCAGCCAGGTAAGATGTCACCCATTAATACCAACATCGTGCAGCCTGATCAGGAGTATAGAATGGTCCACGCGATCAAACGCCTTTGATATGTCCAAGTAACACGCATGCACGCAACTACCATCATCCACTGCTTGCGTTCAGTCGTCCATTGTCTCCAGTAGGTTAGTCAAGCAAGAACGAGACTTCCAAAATCCATGTTGCTCTCTAGACAAGAAGTTTTGGGCTTCGAAATGAATTACAATTCTTTCGCACACAATTCGCTCCATAACTCTTGAGATCAATGGAAGGAGTGTAACTGGTTGGTAATTTGCTGGGTGAGAACGAGTTGTAGATGGGTCTCATGATTCCATTCTTCCACTCAGTCGGTACAACACCCTCCCTCAAAGATTGATTAATTAAATCACAAAGTGGTTCACACAATTGACTGCCGCATAACTTTAGGATTACAGGTTTAATTCCGTCAGCTCCTGGAGACTTGTTGATATTTAACCTGCTTAGGTGGTGCTGCACTATTTCAGAATTGATGTATATATCGCATATCGTCTCCGGCAAAATTGGTGCTGACAATTCCGATGATTGGAATGCATCCTTGGGGGTGAAAACTCGTGTATAAAAACTAGCGAGTGTTAGCGGTTTCCAGCACTGAATCCGTTAGTCCGTTATCTGCCATGATCGGAAAAACACCGGGTTTCAGCTTCGCAGTGTTGTTAACAGTTCGATAAAGCAGTTTGTGATTACGCTGCATTCGTACTGTCAGCTGAATCTGGCGATATTGTTTGTCCTCCCGGATTAGATTTGTGACTTGATTCCGCAATTAGCGTAAGTTTGCCCAGGTCGAATCAGTTCTTGCGACCATGTGAATAGCCCATGCCAAATTTCGCTTTGTCAAACATTTTCTAGTCCGACTGCGAATTCTGAAGTGTGGTGTTTTGCTATTATGTTTCGAGGCATATTAAAAATTGTAATGTATCATGTTGATGATGTAATCTGTCAGGGATGTGCAATGCGAGTCCGGATCATTGAAATGTATATTATGTTCATCCAAAGCTACTATTGTTTTCGTCAAACCAATGTAACCCACTTTTCTATTTCGTTTTGTTTGCCTAACAATTCTACTGGCGTTGCGCATGTATTGAAAGAGCAGAACGAGGTGGTCGCTTCCTCCCAGGGTGATACTGAACATCTTTAACGGTCGTGGCTTCAGATGTTATGACTTGGTCTAGAACAGAAGTCTGTTGCAAATTTCGTTGTCGTGTATAATCGAAAACATGCTTAAACAAGGAGATGCAATCGAACAGTTTGCGAAATTTGTAGTCCAGTAGTCTGGATGATCTACTCGGTTATATAGTTGAGACAGATTGAAGTCTCCCATAATCAGTTATTGCCAATTGTGCTGTTTTCCGGCGCACTGCATTGCTTTCAAGAGTTTTTCGTTAAACGACACCAACGATGCAACTGTCGCCTGATTAGAGCTTCAAGTTACACCATATACTGTCTTCAGATCGAGTTCAGTGTCTGTAACTACTTTACTGTATAAACGATCGTGGTGGTAAATAGCTACTCGACCACCTTTTCTTAAGCAGTCTCTCCGAAACAGAGTCATGTTTGGAATAGAGAGCTCGCGATCGCTCATGTGAGATTGGAACCATGTCTCAGTTTGAGTGCTGATTTCAGAGATTATTCAATTCATCTATTTTATTTACCAAGCATTGTGCGTTTGTAAATAAGCAATTGATTGTGGTTTTCGTATACCGTGATGGAGCTGAAAGGTTATCTATTTGTCCGACCCTTCGACTGCCGGACATCGGGTAAGAGCATATAGCTTTTTTTCTTTTCGTTCAGTTTTTGAAATGTTCCAGCACAACAATATGTCCGCTGACAGTCATTCCACTTATTTAATCCGGATCAGTTTAACCAAAATCATGTCACATTGATTTCTGTTCAATGCATAAGATTGATCATATTTTTAACTTTTCTTTTGCGTGTATTGATGTGAAATCCCAAAAAGGATATCCTTCTCTCTATTTCTGTCTATTACTCACAAAAATTGGAATATTCGCTCAAATTCTGATTGTCGTGAATCGGGTCAAACTTGACTCTCGATGCAACGCATAGAATTGAAAACAATGGAGTCGACGTTGCTAATGTATCGGCGGTATCTCGTTCAGAATGAAACGTTCCATTAGGGTTGGTTCAGAGATTACGCGTGGTTTCACCATTGATAGCCCATTTACTATATTGTAAAGAAGCTTGAGGCGTTTTGGTTCTCATAAGCAAGTTTCACTTGGACTGTATACAATATTCCGTTACAAGGGATGTGAGGTGATTTTGTGTCTTTCAGAATCGCCTCCAACTTGCAAGATTATTATGAGTGGTTCAGGACTCTCCCCTTTGGTTAATCATTTATGGGTTCTGCACATGATAGAAATGGGTCATTGTCGTGGTATTTTATGGTGGTATTTTATGTTAGCATCGTATATAAATTAAGTTTCCGTCTATTTTCGTATTCAAATAATTTTGGAATGTATTGCAATGTTAGACTGGGTACATTCAACCAAATTCGGGAATGTGTACATCCAGGGGACTGATATCTATGGAGTGAAATTATATTTTTAATGATACTTTTGTCTGGTCGCTCAGTCGTTCGACACTACATACGTAAACAAATAAAGCACTGCATGGTCACATTTTCCCAGCGGATTCATGTAATGTGTGTTTATGGCGTTAAAACATGGCCAAGGTTTGAAGGTCAGTCACGACACATTCTGAATGTTCATGGTGATTGTGCAGTGGAGCGAGTTCGATAAACGTTTTGACGACTGGAAACTGGGAAAAGTACACCCAATTACAAATAAGATTGCTTTTCCGAGAACAGAAATTACAGGCTGATGACACTGATCTCGCCACTACCAACACATTCGAAAGCATCCTAAATGTTGGGCAGGTTCAATATCTAAAATAAAAGAGGGTTTTGTCGGCGGTCTAACACGCATGTCGTTATGGTCGTCGATGTCTAACTGATTTGCCGATCAGTTTGAAAGATCAAACGAAATTTGTAAACGTTTCCTACCATAGTCAGGCACGTTACTAGGAAATTTTCGACGTTTCTAACAGAGTTTATCCTATTTACTGTTAAACGCGTGGCAGAAACAAGGTATTGCAGAATCTGTACGTCTTCATTACAGCATAGACCTGAATGTTCGAGTTTATGGTCCGTTTGACCGTTTACGGATTTACAACTTTGTTCAGCGTAAAACAGTCATGTGTTTAAGTTTTATGGTCTAAAAAATTGAGCTTAACATCAACACTAGGATGGTTAAAATTGAAATGTAAATGTAAAAACATGTTAGGTAATAAGATCATGCAAGTTATTTGAGCGAGTAACGGTAGAATGTAAACTGTTCTAAGTAACTCAGACACGGACAGAATAACATTACTTTCTACAGTTCTGGCGGAAATGGGCCGCCACAAGCGTATTAACATGGGTCTCATAGTTTCATTGGATTTTTTGATAGGGAAAGTCAATCAACCTAAACTTTCTTTATAAGGTTTGTTTTGGATGCTGACAGCTAGTTGTGTTGTTCGGTAATAGATTCGCGTCATACGTTCGACATCTTTCTGGCGCCACAGAGACCATGACTGCATAGCGTATTCCATGGCTAGTCTCAGTTAAGTAGGACTGTCTTGCGCGAAAATGTAAATCCATAGTCAACATTGACCGAAGGAAGCCAAAATGAAAGAATCTTAAAAGTAAAAGAATTAAGATATAAGACGATGAACAAATGTTGTTTTTTCGACGAATGTGTTTTACAGGCAAAGCAGACCATATAATAACTACTCACTTAAAATGGACTGAGCACAAAAATAATTGATTTTGAATAGAGTGTTTAGTTGAACTCATCGAACTTAGCATTTGAACACGTTTCTATTTTATTGGGATGATGTACGAAAAATCAATTGCAACACCCCTCGACATACTTTTCAAAGCATTCTCGTTACGATTGAGAGAAAAAGTTCTATCATCGATGCGACAAAATACGGATCCGCTGCGTGGACAATACATTCGTGATTTTGGAAAGAGTTTTGGACGAATATCCTAACCTGCTTGATCGCGTATTTAATCATTCAAGATTTATGATGAAAATAGAAAATAGCTGTACAATACCATAGGATTTACGTATAAAAGTTAAACAAGTCGTTACTTTAATGTTTGCGTTCATGTGTTTCTAAGTGGGAAAGAAAGTAATTTGTGATCAATTGTCTTGATCTCCACTGTCTAGCTTATCGAACTCAGGATTGGTCAAGAAAATGCCATTTATACCTGAACACTGTTCGTACCGACACCCTTGGTCTGACGAAGCTTCTGTGATCAGAAGCGAAACGTTACCAAATACTTGCTATAACCGATTCATTGCAAACTTTATTTTCATGACTATCGGACTATAGTTTAACGGAATTTTTCTTTCGCCGCCCTTGTATATCGGATAAATCAGGGCAGTTTACCAAGATTTTGGCACGAAACTCTGTTCGATCATCATCTTGAACACGTCAGACGTCGGTATTTCTAATTTGGAAAACGGGTTATACAGAAGTTTGAGGTGTATATTATATATTCTGGGTGACACGAAACAGCCTTAAACAGACTTTGGTGTGTAATTATATGTCTGGGGTGTATTAGCAACACACAACTTCGGTCACCCAAGACGGCCTTGCGCGCTTGACCAGAAATCACACTGTGATTGTGTATTTTAACATCGTAGTTCGTTGTGTGAAACCTATTCAACTCTAAATTTCAAGTATGGAATCTTAATTACAGTTCTGCAAGTCTCACCAAATCCCCTTGAAGCTTCCAGTGTAAATTCTCACTAACTTGGTTCAAAAACTGCGAAATCTCATTTATTCCATTTGTACCACAATCTGAAAACCATGTAAACTTTACAAAAATTTGGTCATAATCCACGATCACATTTTTTGGAAAAGAAGCTCATAGTCATTCTATATCAACTTCCATTTCATTCATTCTTAATTTGTGAAATAATTTTCGTGACGTTGACGAAGTTCACAATTGCGAAAAATCTCTGTTCAAATCTATAAATTAATAATTAGTGATCACGATTACAACTGATTTATTCCAACCTTCGCATTTCACGACGTGATTTCGAGCTTCGATTCACAACCCACGCTCGATTCAACGATAACGTAAGATTTGTGTGACATGTGACATGTATGTGTAGGTGTCTGAGATGTTCGAGTGTTTCAAAATCAGGCATACCTTCAAGAGAAGCTCGTAATAGCAGTCTATTTCGGTCGATGTCGAATTAATTTTCAATTCGCCAAAAATAAATGAATTTTCCGGGAAAACTAGTTTCCATTTTGATGCAATAACAGATGATAATTTAGGTGGAAACTGGAACACTATGGTGATGACATTTGAAAGTGTTGTCCATGAATTATAGTGCTCATCAAGTGAGCGTATGAGAGAGTATGGGTCGAATGTGTGTCGTTTTACCGTGGCCTGCCCCTCAATCAGATCTAACATTACATTGACAGGTAATACCACCAAGTAAAAATATGTGAAAATTGCGTTGTGCGTTCAGCTAAAACGTGAAATGATAAACGTGAAATAGTGAACTTTACCTACGATTCCCATAACACCAATTGGTCAAAGTATTTAGAACATGGCAAAAAATAAACCCGCCTCCCTTTGATAGTCAACTCATGTTACCACAACAAACTCATCAACCTGTCCGCACCAGGTGACACTTTGACTTGGTTTTGTAACGATTTCGTGCCAAACGGTATAATTCAAGCGTTCAACAATTCGGGCTTGTTCGATCGAGGTTAACGAATTGTCTATCGTTCATGAGCGGCTACGTTGTCCAACTGCTTCTGATTCGACGCGTCATATTAATGCAATTCCAACCGAAATCCGAAACCTTGATAGATTGCGATTGTCATTGTCGCCGTTTTCGGCGCTTCTTCCGCTTGTGTTCTGTCGAAATTCTGTGGTTTGCATATCGTCTGTGATAGACACAACCACAGTACAATTCATTCTTCCAAACAAGCACCACCAGCAGGACGAAACGAACCGTTTAAGCAATATAATGGTAGCTCACGTATAGCCAACTGTGCAACAAATAGCTGGCGATTCGTCAAAAAATTACTTGATATTGAGACCATATGTGATTACGACGTAGCTTAACAAAACTGAGAATGATAGCTGTAATGCTGCTGCTTTATCTTGCGCACCTGAGCATATCGGTTTCGAAGCATATAAATTCTAACTTATTCTTCAGTGTATGTACCGATTATAATACTTCAACCTAGAATCCCAGACCGTTAGAGAAAAAGCCAACTGGCCAGACATATTGTAAATTCAGGAAAAAAGAATCACAAACACGCCCAACACTTTTATGCGCATTTTCAAAACCTAAGGAATAATTATGTGAAGCCACATTGGTTGTCATCCATAGTTGAATTGTCGGCAGTGCCACATCAAGCGATACCTTTTGAGAACTCGCAATGTTCGATCGTTCTGACAATTATGCGAGATTGTGTGCTGCTCACTGGCCGATATCGTTAAACATATTCCGGTGTTTCACGCAGACTGAAAGTCCAACCATTTTCTGAAAATTCATCATCAGCTTGTGGGCTTGCGGCAGATTTCACGTTGCAAGTGGATGTGGGTGATTATTAATTATTAATATTCATCACTTTACACATTCGACGATGAGTACCATCCTGAAAAATGCAATTGAATTAAACAGGGACAGCGCCGTCTGCGGTGGCTTGGTCATGTCTACAGTATAGAAAATGGTCGTATTCCGAAAGATCTACTCTATGGTGAGTTGAAATTAGGAAGTCGACCATTGGGCAGACCGCACTTGCGGTACAAAAACGTTTGCAAAAGAAATATGAAAGCTATTGTGTTGCTCACATCCCCATCCCTTACATATAAAAGGAGACATTGTGTAAAGCGTCGTCTGCAAGCTGGGGAGGAGCAGATACAGCTCTTGGCTGCAGAACGCAGCTCACGCCGCCGGCTTGTAACTGACGCCCTACAACAGAGTTCTGACCATTGTTGCAAGCGCTGCGGGAAAGATTGTTCCTCCCGCAACGGACTGTTTATTCATTCAAAAAGCTGTTAAACATGAAAATTCATTCCGTTGTGATGTACATCCATGGTCGACATCAACCGAAGGAGGCCAACAACAACAACTTAGACTTCTACAGAGATCTGGCGAGTAGTTTGTCAGATCACCTAAAATCTGACAGTAAAATTTTATTGTATTTCGATGAGGTTCGGCAATGTTTAGTTAATTTTCAAATTGTGTTCATCGATTTATGCGTGGATGATATGTGGATAGAAAGCTATGTTTTTTCGCAACCCACATAATGTAAATTTTGTCGGAGGATAGAAGATCTAGCATAAAATATTGTCAAAGATAACTATCAAATACATAAAACACTCGTCCATCGGCTAGCTAGACTATTCCACTTTTGTACTCTGTGAATAGAAAATGCGAATTTGTTACAGTTCAACATGCTATGGTTTTGATAGAGCTTACACGGTTGGCAAAAAATTTGTTTTTCAAATATGAGAGATGTAATAATTGTGATCATGGATTGGTTGTTTGTGTCAGTATTCTTCAAATGAAAATTTATAATCCTTGTTGCCATCTACATAGGGTTGACTGCATGCTTAGAAAACACTGGTGCGTTTTGTATGAACGATTTTGAAGTTTAAGTACGCCTTTTCTCGTTACGTGTTGTGGGGTTTTCAATAAATTAATATCCTTTTCAACCAAGGATCTTGTTCGGACATTAATTTGAAATCAGCTTGCGAATAATGTTTGCGTCAAACGAACCAAGAGAAGTGTTCTATATAGACCCATTTTGCTTTTGACATACACCTGAAGCAATGAGGTGTTGTTTGTGCGCAGATAATTGAAATTGGAATATATTCAATGACATTTAATGTATATATTCCGAAAATTCGTTCAATAATAATATAGTATTTGCCATGGTTCCGAAGTTGTCACGGCCGGGGCGATTTTGGGGATAAGCTCCCAATTCCAAAAATGCTCCAATGGGCCGCGTATCATATAGCCTCTAACAACCAAGTCCAGCTCCTGGCCTGCACGCGTGGTCCTGTGTGACCCGGCGGAACTGCTTCTACTGACAGGAGAAAGGGCGAAGGCGGCTGACTGGCGTCTCAAAACCAGCATGCTTCGCGCAGGTGGAGTTCGTATGTCCATGAAGGCGGCCCAAATAGAGGAAAAAATTCCTTATTTCAAACCTCCACTGCCTCGTGGCTACATCCAATCATGGAAAAGGCTTCAGGAGTCAACCTAAGGGAAAATCTGGAGCCGGAGTCCCGTTAGGCAGTTCGAAGTTTATTTAACATCGTCCAGCCAGCTCCTGCAACAGCATCGTTGTCCAAACGTAGAAGCCTAGCTGTTCCTTTGGTTCCAGTGGTGCCGTGGAGAGGAAGCACTTGCTGCATGGGCAACAGCTAGTTCTCCATATTGAACTGCCCTGGCGTACATCACAACCCACCAATGGAGAGGACACTCCATTTCGCTTCTACGGAAAATAACACGGGAAGCAGCAGATACCGGTTAAAAGCTATGGCTCGACTGGCGTAGAGCTTAGCGCCTGGGGCTGCTTTCGACGGTGAGAGAGACTTCCAGGTCTCATTGGACGGTTACCGCCCGCCTCAAGCTGGGCAGCCCCCAGGCAATAAGGTGCCGTTTCGCGACGGTCTGCTATCCTCATTGGGGATTAGGAATCAACCGACAAGCAGACTGTATTTTTTTCGCACCAGCGAATCGAAATACCGAACAACAAATGTCAGTTCTGAAACTTGGAACCTGGAACGTCCGGTCGTTGCTTCCAGTATTTCATGACGACCTCTCGAATATCAGAGGCGTAAGAAAGTCCGCCGTGATTAACAATGAGCTAAAGAGGCTGAATGTTGACGTGGCTGCCCTAAAAGAGACGCGATTACCAGACACTGGTAAGCTAACGGAAAGAGATTACACATTCTTTTGGAAAGGAAGAGGTTCCGATGAGCCTCGACTGCATGGAGTTGGGATTGCCGTGCGAAAAGCAACAGAACCGAGCAGCAGTGGGAGCGAACGGATTTGGACTTTAAATCTGAGGTGCATTGCTGGTACCATTACGTTGGTCAACGTTTATGCAACGACGCTCTCTGCGACGCCTGCTGAAAAAAGACGCTTTTTATCATAACCTCACAACAGTCCTGAAAAACGTGCCATAAAGAAACTGTGTAGTGGTATCAGGTGATTTCAATGTCAGAGTTGGTGCAGATTATGAGTCTTGGCAAAACTCTCTCTGAAGGTTCGGTGTAGGTAAAACCAATGAAAATGGAAAACGCCTTTTAGAATTGTGCACACAGTTCAATTTTTGTGTCAGTAACACTTACTTTTGAACAACACCACAGCATAAAGTCTCTTGGAAACATCCTCGCTCTAAGCATTGGCATCAGCTTGATCTTATTCTTGTTAAGCGAACTAATATAGGAAGCGTGCTGCTCACCTGATCATATCAAAGCGCAGACTGCGACACTGATCATTCACTGGTCTGTGCAAAACTGAAGCTTCCCCACACGAGATTTCACCGCACCAAATTGTCGGCTAAGCCTAGGATAGACGTCACTCGCATGTGCGAACCTAACCTAACTACGAGATTCGCACAAGCCTTCACAGCCGAGTTCAACAAGAAAACCCCACTTGAATCTGCTTCAGAAAACTGGGAATTGATAAAAAAGCTGCATATGCAGAATCGCACTTCCCAAGTTCGGTCCGAAGAAAGCTCGAACGAGCGACTGGTTCGAAGCAAAATCTTCTGAGATGACTGCTGTGTTGGATGAGAAACGGTCATCATTCTTGAGGTTAAAATGTATGCCAACAGATGAAAACTTACATCTTCTAAGAGCAGCTAGAAATAAGTTCCAAAAGGCTGCAAGGCGATTTGCAAATGACTACGGGACAGAAATTAGCCTTAGTATCCAAAACGCTGCGGATACTAGAAATTTTCACGGTATGTATGATGGGATCAAGAGAGCCATTAGTCCAAACAAACTTAAAACGGCTCCTGTGAGATGTACATTGAATTTATTTTATTGACAACTAACTGTTTAAATCTACTCCTCAAATCTTGTTGCCTGCCAAGTTGTTATTACAAAAACTTTGTCGCGAAAAATTGGATTGGGATGCTGAACTATGTTCGACAGACGTGTGAGCTTAGGAGATCTGGGTGTCCAACGTTCGGGAACTGCAGGCACTAAGAATACCTCGATGTATGAAGCGCGAACGTGCTCATGTAGTTCGACCTCAGTTACATGCATTCTGTGATGCGTCGGAAGTTGGATATGGAGTCGTGATTTACATTCAATTTAGTTCTGAGACGGCTCTCCCATATTGTTGCCTACTCTACTCGAAGTCGCGCGTTGCTCCAGTCAAGCCCGTTACTATATCGCGTCTGGAATTAGTGGCCGCTAAGCTGACAGTTTCACTTACTGACGTTGTAAAGGAGGAAATTCATTGGGAATTAGAAGAAACATGTTTCTGGACTGATTCGACAATTGTCCTCCATTATATCAACAACACTTACACGAGGTTCAGTACATATGTATCCAACAGGCTGGCTGCGATACATCAATACTCAACAACAAGTCAATGGCGGCACGTGCGTTCGGAGGACAATCCGGCCGATCTCGTTTCTCGTGGTTGCAACGATATCTCCGAAATACGTCGATGGTTAGAAGGACCAAGGTTTCTGACATAATCAACCTAAATCCGAATGGCCATTGAATATATACGAAGCCCCAGCTGATGTCGAACTGAAAAGGAATTCAAATAGAATTAATGTCGTGCAAGAAAACTCCGGTCTTGATGATATCTTGCAGTATTACTAGTCTTGGCGGAGATTAAAGTTAGCGGTGGCCTGGTTGATCAGGTTCAAACAATATATTGTGAATAGAAGTGTTGTTCAGAAGAAAAGACTCACTGCTGATGAGATATATCGCGCAGAACGAGACATATTACGGATCGTTCAAGCCCAATCTTTTCCTGGGATCGCAAACCTCTTGTTATCTGGACGAAACTGTACTAAAGTACGTGGGGCTTAATTGCGTAAGTTAAACCCAGTTATCGCCGATGGACTGATCTGCGTAAACGGTCGCTTTAATTTGGTGGCACATCCCGATGTTGAAAAACTTCCAGTCGTCTTACCGAAGAAGCACGTTTTAACTGACCTAATTGTCAGGCATTACCACATTTGCGAAGGACACAGTGGCATTGCACACGTATTATCGACCATACGAGTACGCTTTTGGATTCTTCAAGGTAGTGCTACTATAAAGCGAATTATCGGTCAGTGTTTTTTATGCCGCCGATATGCAGCCCAGAAATGCCAGCAGTTGATGGCCCCGTTGCCGATTAGCAGAACAGAACCTGGTTCGTACCCGTTCCAATACGTGGGTATTGACTACTTCGGCCCGTTCTGTGTGAAACGTGGAAGAAGTACAGAGAAACGATACGGATGCTTATTTAGTTGCTTGCAAACCAGAGCAGTTCATTTAGAGTTGGCTCATTCGTTATCAACAGAATCATTCATTATGGTATTAATACGGCTTATTGGGCGACGTGGAATACCTACAGATATCTACAGTGACAATGGAACAAATTTCGTTGGCGCTCAGAGAGAGCTTCGAGAATGCGTGATAAAGTGGGATGAACATAAAATAAACGAACATCTTGCATCACGAGGAACACGGTGGCATTTCCAACCTCCATATGCAAGTAATCGTGGTGGTGTTTGGGAACGTGTTATCAGGTCAGGAGGATACTGTTTGGATTGTTATTGGAGCAAGTTGTATCAGATGAAGTACTAAACACTCTGATGGTCGAGGCTGAACGTATACTGAACAATCATCCATTAGTTCCGGCCTCATCGGATTCCGCGGAATCTGTGGCTTTGACACCTAACCACCTATTAATTTTACGAGGAAATGCGGGACTACCCACTTCTGTTGCTCAAAATTATCTGCGAGGATGGAAGCAAGCCTCTTATCTTGCTGATATTTTTTGGTGTAGATGGCTACATGAATATTTGTCTACACTCCATACCCGCCAAAAGTGGTTTCGAAAACATCGAAACTTGAAGGTTGGTGATTTAGTTCTCGTGGTGAACGACGCAACACCTCGGGGATCCTGGCCCTTGGGTAGAGTAACTGAATGCGTTTTGTCGAAAGATGGGTTTGTAAGACAAGTTTGTGTGCAATCGAGAGGGGTAGTGATTAAGCGGGATATTCGTCAACTTTGCTTTCTAGAAGCAGATTCGAATATAAAGGATGGAGATGCAACGATACCATCGAACCTGGATGCTGGTACCGGAACTGGGTTTGTCACGTAAAGGGACCAGGCCAGCTGGATTGGTTGTGGTAAGGCATGGAAAACGTCTGGCTTCTAACCAATCTGGCTGAAAAGGCCGGTGAATTTTGTCACATGTGTGAGGCATGGAGAACGTCTTGTGCATTGTGACATTATCTCACTTTGTTCCTAGATAATAACGTCTGATAGCCATTATGATATGACCGGCGATGGGTAAAGATATAGTGTAGGATACCAGAGCATGTATATTGTCAGCCTTTGAGAAATCCGGCGCAGATTTCGGGGGGCGGTGTAAGATGTACATTGAATTTATTTTATTGACAACTAACTGTTTAAATCTACTGGTATTTTTGTATATTTTTACCATTTTTGTTTTACCGAACTACTTGAATTTATTCGTTCTTGAGCCTATATTTCTGTATCTTTATTTGGCCGTTTGCGCGCTATTTGAATTTGCAATCATTCGTGGTCATTGTTGCTGTTGAATAGTCTTGTTTTTGGATTCAGTACGAAGCGGAATAATTGAGGTTTGCTATTTTTATTGTATAATTATTTTGCTTCAATAGTACCGTACTCATCTCACGTATTGTCTTGTCAATATTTTGGTGGGCTTGGACGCGTCACTCAACCGTTGGATAGACACATTGGTGTTTATATCGTGACTGAAATCTTTGAAGTTGAACTCGATTTTCCCTGGACCGAATTGCCGGTTACACAGCCTATAGTACGCTTACCGTGTGTCACGTCTCGTGGGAATGACCAGGATCAGTGGTCCATATTCCTCACCGTGTGTATCCAAATCAATCCGATACAAGTGAACACGGTTAAGGTCAGTTGACACAGCTGCCCACATACGTAAAAGTACATAACTAACGGGGTTAAGGTTAACCTATTTTTGAAGAAAAACAATAATCTAATTAACTAGTAGGTATAAGGTGAATAATAACTATTTACCGTCGCAGTAGGGCCGAGCGCCAGATTGTGGAGACTATCACCCTTCTTCCCAAACATATTCCAATCGATTGCTGTTCCCGCACATGTCACGCAAAATGTGACCGCATTGACCCTGGAGGCGTTATCGATCCTGAATGATGAAAACAAGCTTGGTGTATGCTACGTGTGCAAAAGTTGTCGAGCTAAACCAAACGCAGATTTGACTGCTCGAACAAAGGTTGCGCAAAGAAACCTCGATAATCGGATGCTGAGCTTAGAGCTTATCATACAAACGTTGTATGCATTGGTAGAGACTCAAAATTCTCAGTTTGCCAGTATATGTTTCGATAAATCGCAAACCACAGACGGTAATACCAGTCAGATGAACGCTAAATCTTCGGAGATCTTCCAACACGAATGTTCAGCTGTTGCAAATGTGCCGGAGTGTCTTGAGGAGCGTTCTTTTCATCAAAACGCCACCTTTACAAATGCGACTGTTAAAGGCCTGTCTGCCCAAAACATTCCTGGTCCGCAAAAATATACGGAGCAAAAGCCACCTGCCCACCTGAAGGTTCAGCGATAACCCTCAGGTTTATAATCAAAAGTCATGGTGCAAAATAATCCCAAAGTGGACATGATAGGTATTCGATCTAAGGTAGTTGAAACGTCCAGCAACCAGCGAAAGCGCCAAACACACAGTGTACATTCAGTCCATGGACTAAGCGTGATTTGCATCAACGTAAAGAAAGCGAGTGCCACCTTACTAGGGACAGGCTAAAGCACGATGAAGAAGAATGGAAAAGTTTGTGCAACAATGGACTTGGAGCCAGTTGAACCACTATCAATGATACGACTAATTCACAAACCTACTTCTTCAAATCTGGATCAGCCAAGATTGCTAAGAATCATGGTTCACTCTGGAAGGGATCTTGAAAACATCTTACTATCCGCTTTTCTCCTGCGTAAGGAGCGTTCAGAGACCACTGCAATGATCTTTGCTGATGTGCCCTGGTGGAAAAGGGCCCGAAAGGACCAGCAACAAGACCACACGAAACAGAGGGATGATCGAAGTATAATCCTTTTTCGAGTTCCAGAAGCTGATAAAGCAAATGATAAAGCGGTGCAGCGCAAACACGATCAGTTACAATGGAGATTCCTCAGTGATATACTTGGTTTGCATGATGTAGCTGTGACGGACACGTTCCGCATCCCCAAATCTACGAATTATAAGGTCTTCGGTCCTAAGCCCCTTAAAATAACGTTCTTGCGTAATGATATGTCGAACACGGTCAAAACACGTTGGAAAAATGGCCGCATAATAATCCCGCGAGAAATTAGACTAGGTGAATCGAAACACCACATTGGAAACATAGATTCACCACTAAGTTCAATAAAAACACTACCAAGTCAATCAGTTGTTGACGTGTCAGAAACAAATTCAGCCGATACGATAGATCACTGTATTCCAACAGTACAACCTCAAAGCAACCAAGCATCCATGCAAGCAAATACCACCAGTTGCCGGCTCTGGAGGAGTCGGCCTTACATAAATTCTGCACTCCGCTAGCCTTCCGCCCCACACCCCATCCTTGTTGAGAGGAACAACTATGAAATGCATCTGCACCAACGTACAATGTCTCGGAAACAAAATCGGTGAACTGCGTGCAGTTTTTCTGAGATGTTCACCAGACATCATCGCCGTAACGGAAACGTGGCTGCAGACTCAGCAAACAAATAGTGAACTAGAATTACCAGGAATGTCACTCATTCGTCATCACCGTGAAACCAGAAGAGGAGGAGTAGCTTTGTATTATAGCCAAAACCTTCTGTGCAGTGAGATTACGGATCCAGACATCGTGTTACTGGATACACTCTGGTGCTCAATCCGACTGGCTAACGGCAAAAACGGTGTTTTTGGAGTAGTATATCGCTCACCGTCTGCACAGGCAACTTGCAATCTGGCCCTACTAGATGAAATTCGCATGGTTACTTCCAGATACACTTTTTGATTTTTGAATATGGGTGAATTCAATTTAACGAATCTGCAGAGCAGTACCATTTACCGAGAACACTCCCTCGAGCGCGCATTCAGTGAGTTGTTTGACGATGTTCCTCTTTATAACCACATTACATTTAATACCCGATACCACGGAAACGATTTACCCTCACTCTTAGACAAGCAATGAGCGCGACATTGATAAGGTTGCTTACGAAAGTCCACTGGGACTAAGTGATCACGTCGTCATCCAGTTTGACTACCTTTTTGAAGCTGCAAAAACAAATGATGCCCGTAAAAGAGTTAGGCGGATCAACACTATGGCGTTGAGTGATGCTCTGAAAAACACGTTTAACTGCCAACCGGAAACCAGCAACGTACATGACTTTTGGATATGGCTAATATCTAATCTCAAAATTTCAATCGAAGTGAGCTCCGAATTTGTCCTCAGGAACTCAAGAAAAAACTTTGAATTTAAATTAAGAAGCCGAACTCGTAAGTGGTTAACGGTACGAAACATTGCTTGGCGAAACCATCGGCAAAACCTATAATCCGAGACCTGGAAACATTCCGTTTACTGCGAAACAAAGTAAACAAATTTGTCATCCAAGACAAGTTGTGCTTCCAAGAAGTGATATCAAGCATGATGGAGCGAAACCCCAAAATAATATATCGTATGGTTAACGATCAAGCTAAGGTGAAACCTGGAGTAGCGTCCGTGAACACATCAGCTGGACCAACAACAACTGCAGCAGAAACTGCTGATGCTTTAACCACGTTTTATTCATCGGTAATCAACCCGATAGAACATGCAATAAACAGTTCAAATCCAACACTTTCAAACACGGTTACCCTAAGTGAAATAAGTGTCACTGAGAAACGCGTCCTTCAAGGTTTATTTAATCTTAAAACAGGAAAGTCTCCTGGGCCCGACGGAATAACCCCGAAAATATTGAAGCAATTTTCGAGTTTGCTATACAAACCACTCACTTACTTGTTCGAGCAAACACTGGCAAGCGGAGTGATTCCTACAGATTGGAAACGAGCAATAATTTCTCCAATTTACAAAGGTGGAAA
Source organism: Atriophallophorus winterbourni (assembly GCA_013407085.1). Lineage (NCBI taxonomy): Eukaryota > Metazoa > Platyhelminthes > Trematoda > Plagiorchiida > Microphallidae > Atriophallophorus > Atriophallophorus winterbourni. The sequence goes on from JACCGJ010002143.1 coordinate 28,082, forward strand.
TCGCTCCGATGTTTCCAATTACCGACCCGTTACTCTGTTACCAGTGATTTCAAAATTACTTGAGCGACTCATTGTTGACGATCTAATGAAACACTTCGAGAATAATCAGTTGCTTTCGAGGGACCAGCATGTATTCAGACGAAATTATTCCTGTTTACTGGTAACGCTAGATGATTGGACTAAATCGGTAGATAAAGGACAAGCAATACACGCGTGCTACTTGGATATTTCAAAAGCATTCGATCGTGTTGACCATTCCCTACTACTGCAGAAGCTTGAAAGGCTTGGTATCACTGGAAGTTGCTGAATTGGCTAAATGACTACCTAACAAATCGCACTAACCAGGTACGTGTTGATGGTGCATTATCCAAACCAATTGCAGCGACTAGCGGAGTTCCCCAAGGCTCAGTCCTTGGTCCGATCCTCTTTCTGGTTTATGTCAATGAAATACCGGAAATTGTTCGATGTAACATTTCGTTATTTGCGGACGACATAAAGATTTGGCGCAGAATTCGTAGTCCGGAAGACTGTCTGCTATTACAAAAGGATCTTGATACGCTTCACGGCTGGTTGTTAAAGAACAAACTGCCGTTTAACTTCAACAAATGCAGGATCATTAATGTGGGGAATCGAGTAGAGTTCACATATCACAGAGGTTCGCATGTCCTTGAAAATTGCAGTGAAGAAAAAGATTTGGGTGTCTGGATATGCTCCAGTTTGAAAACATCACTTCAAACTAATACTGCCTTTAAAAAAAGCAACACGTGTTCTAAATCTACTCAAACGGGTATTTTGGAAATTTTCGCCCAAGATATTCCTAAGGATCATGAATACATACTTGAGACTAGTCATGGAATACGGTGTGCAGTCATGGTCTCCGTGGCTCAAGAAGTATGTGGAACTTATTCAGCGAATTTATCACCGCATTGATACTGACCTACTGTGCAGTCGCATTTTTTGTTGCTCTGACACTTCTGCTCATATCTTCGCCGAATCTGCTTGGATTTCTCTCATTCCAAGAATTCTGTGCTACCTTCGATCATAGCTATCGGAATTTATTTGTTTTGCTCTTGTCAACGGATTAGCAGCAAAGTTATCATATCGGCGTAAACATCAAAGTTTGCTCACGCGCGCAAACTTTTTTCAATCGCTAACTATTCTACGGTTTTTGCTATCATTGCAAGGATCACGTCGAGCTACGAATTTTGATACTTATTTCTGTGTTCTAGCTTGTGTAGTTAACGAGTTATATTGGATTATTTACAACATGACGAAATCACGTGTTCCGAAACAGCCACCTCGACCCGTCGAACAAAACCCGTCACACAGCCAAACAACCCAATACAGGCTACTAACATGTTTCACCGCATCACGAGAACCAACACACGGACTAAAAAATCGATCGATCAAACTGTGGCAGCGATATCGAACCGACTTGACCTCATTGCCAAGTGCGTGGATCCGGCGAACGCAACAATAGTCACGGCCGGCCCAGCTGATAGGACGAATCTCGACGCGCAAAATTGTCCCGAAGTCACGTGCAAAGCATGCGAACAACCGGTGAGTCCCATGGCGCGTAAAGTAATAACGTGTTTTCTGTGTATGGGTAAAATCCATGATAAATGCGACCGCACTTTAGCCCCTGACTCGATAGCATTATTAAATAATGAAATGGTTCCAGGTGCATGCTATATCTGTGTTCGTTGCAGAGCTAAATCATTGCACAAAGCCGATACTTTTGAAACAAAATTAGAAAATAGAATGGCCGGTTTGGAGTTGGGCCTTCGACGTGTGGAAAAAATGTTGGTAAATCATGTGAGTACGCAAGTGATCACTGATGTAAACCATCATATCAATACATCGATTCCGGGACCACCATTGAAGGAATCTAAGACTAAGGCTATTCGTGTGCCAAAAAAGCAAAAAAGCAAGGTTATTCCCGTTTTGGAATCAGCTAAAACGACCACAGAAGTAGGAAATTCTTATAGAGATATGCTGTTACGGTCGACCTCAGCTGTACACTCCAAAACTGCTGTACCCGACTCACAAAGTCAAGCCACAAAGGTTTTTAATTCTAAAACGCCTGACTTTCCGATACGAAAAAAGAACACCCCATACATGCTGAACGTGATATGTACGAATGTCAGCGAGTCCCAGGAAAGCCTGTTTGATAGCAAACAGAAACATGATGTCGATAAATGGTCTGAACTTTGTCACCTAATGAAAATTGAAACATGTAAACGCAGAAAAGGTGACTCGTCTAACCCGCCATTCATCTTCACCTCATATTGGTCAACCTCGCTTGCTCAAGGTAACACTAAAATGCGAGGCTGATATCGAGAACGTATTGCTGAATGCATACATACTCAAGTCAGATTCCGACTCCAACTGCCGCATATATCCCGATGTACCATGGTGGGAAAGGAAGGGCAGCTTGAACGACATGGAACAAACGGTATCGCGAAGTATAGTTCTACTTGGTGTACCAGAAAATACTTCTTAAGCATCGAATCAGGAAACGGTAGAGCACGACGTCAAACAATGGCGCTACATTGCGTGTTCTCTCGATATTTCTAATGCTGTTGTTGTGGACACTTTTCGAGTTCTTTTTTCGCCAAAATACAAGGGGGATGGACCGAAACCTCTGAAGATTACGTTCTTGACCAGCGCTATGGCTGAAATAGTAAGGTCGGAATGGACAAAAGGGAAACGAACATTACCCAAGGATGTTAGACTTAGCCCACCCAAACCAAGTCAAACACTCTCCCGTTTGGAGATAGCGGATAGCAGAGTTTCCATCCACATGGAGGAAATCAATGCATCAAAAAACGTCGTAGGTCCGGCTCAAATCGAGTCGGACTGAGCAACTCACACCGAAAACTAATTGTCGATTCAAGCCGTCGGCGACCAATAAGACGCACACATGTTTTACCATCCAAAGAAGCCGGACCAATAACTTCGGTTTACACCCCGTCATTACTCACTAAAAATACGATTAAGTGCATCTATACAAACGCGAACAGCCTTTTCAACAAATTAATCGAATTGTCCGAGATTTGTAATGAAACGGCGCCAGACATAGTTGCAGTAACAGAAACGTGGTTCCATGCCTCATTGTCTGATAATGAACTCTCTTTGCCCAACATGTCTCTATTCCGGCGTGACCGTTTATGCGATGGCGGAGGAGCAGCACTCTACTTCAAGCAATCGTTCATCTGTAGAGCTATGAACGACGTGATCCTTGATATCACTGACACACTTTGGTGTTCTCTGACTCTTACTTCAGGAGACCAATGCATTATTGGAGTGATCTATCGTTCTCCAACAGCAACTCTCGATCTAAACAATAAACTGATTAATGCTTTGCGCTATGTAACAACGCGATACAATGCTCAAATATTAATAATGGGGGATTTCAACTTTCCCTAGCTCTATAGCCGGAATGATCATCCATCAGAGGCACTTGAAAATGAACTTCGAGCCGTTTTGGATTACACACCCCTTTATAACCACGTTTCTGGATTTACTCGTATGAGAGGATCAGACCAGCCGTCTACCTTGGACCTTATACTTACATCAGATCTCACAGCTGTTGAGAATATCGTTTATAAACCGCCGATCGGACGAAGCGATCACGTTGTCCTAGAATTCGAGTACGTTTGTAGCGCTAGACGCAATAATGACGGGACAAAATGCGTCAGAATGGTGAACTACCGTGCTCGGTGTGCCGAGTTACAAAGCACTAGTTTCGCACAACTGGATTACTCCGATCCGGATAGTCATTGGCGATCTCTCTTACAGCACCTTAAATCTATATTGGAGGAACATTCAATGTTTGCTTTAAATGAAACGTCTCAACGAAATAAATTTTTACTACGAAGCAGGACTAAAAAGTGGATGAAACAAAGGGCAGTAGCGTGGGAGTTTCACAAGGCTACCAACACAGCTGATTCTTGGGCACAATTTACACGACTTAGAAACAAAGTTATCAGCTTAATTCGAGATGATAAACAAGCGTTCCAATCGCAATTGATTACTCAGATGCACCAGAATCCGAAGCTCTTGTATAGACTTGTAAACGATAGAACAAATATTAAACCAGGAGTCTTTGCCCTGAAAACTTGGTCCGGCTTCACAGAATACATAAATCAGACCGCTGACCTGTTAGCAGACTTTTATGCCGGAGTTTTTGCGCCGAAATCCATGGAGCCTGATCAGGAACCAATCGTTCGACTTGACCGACCGACCTTGAGTGAAGTATTGATTACTCCGATGGTGGTAGCGCAGTACTTACGAAAATTAAACGTAAAGAAATCTCCAGGACCAGACGAGATAACTCCAAAGCTGCTCAAAACCTGCCATGCGCAGCTATCTGAACCTCTATCTTGCATGTTTAATAATTTGCTCCAAGCTGGCATAGTGCCACAAGACTGGAAACTGGGACAAATAATACCCATTTACAAAGGTGGTTGCCGTTCTGATGTTAAAAATTACAGGACGGTGACCTTGCTGTCTTCGGTATCAAAAGTTTTTGAGCGAATAATAACCGCAGAAATCGTGCGACATCTTGAAACGAATCAACTTTTGGCAGTTGCCCAACATGGATTTCGCAGAAATCGCTCTTGTCTAACAAATTTGCTGACAAGCTTAGACGATTGGACGAAGATTGTAGATGCGGGGGGCTGTATTCATGCGTGCTACCTGGATATTTCTAAAGCGTTCGACAGAGTTGATTACAATTTACTCTTGAACAAGCTAAAGAAACACGGTGTTGTTGGTAGACTATACGAATTGCTAAGAGATTACCTCAGCAACAGACACATCCGAGTTCGTGTGGACGGCCTACTATCGAAGAACATCGATGTCACTAGCGGAGTTCCACAAGGCTCAGTGCTTGGACCAATACTGTTTCTAATCTATATGAACGATATACCACTACCAAATGATAGTAAGATGGTTTTGTTTGCTGACGATATAAAAGTATGGAGGCAAATCAGAAATGCTGACGATTGTATCTTGCTGCAAAACGATTTGAGTGCTTTGTTCAACTGGTCATCTGAAAATAAACTGTCATTGAATATGCAAAAGTCAAAGATGATTCAGATTGGTCGTGACCTTGGCTTTTACTATCCATACAAGCTCGGCGACATTAACCTGGAGTACACTGAAAAAGAAAAGGAGGTGTCTGGATTTGCGGCAGTTTGAAAAATGGTTTACAATGCGAAACCGTTTACAAAAGCGCGTCTCGGCTGCTCGGCATGCTACGGCGGATATTTGGACGTTTTTCCCCGGGGTGTTTTCCTCTCATGATGAATACATATATACACCCGGTTCTAGATTATGCCGCACAAGCCTGTACACCATGGCTCCAAAAATACATCTTACTCCTGGATCGCATATACCGGAGAGCTTCTAAGCTTGCATTGGTCTCGAAAATATGTCATTCGCCAGGCGACTCAGACAACTGGAAATGAGTACACTTGCACAAAGGAGAATGCGAGGTGATCTCATCCTCGCATACAAAATACTAACTACTGTTTCCCACCCCCTGGATATATTATTCCACCTTCGAACTTCCAGCAACAGCCGTGGCCATGGTTGCAAGTTGGAAATACCACATTCCAAACGGAACTGCCGCAGGTATTTTTATTCCGTACGTGTGTGCTTTGCTTGGAATTCCCTACCTTCCGATTTGGTAAGCTCAAACAGCTTATCTATATTCAAATCAAAACTTGACGATTATATGAGAGCTAATCCGAATTTTTCCCCAAACTATTAATAAGCTATCATTGTCCCATTGATTTTGATTTTATTTATACTTATATATATATATACATTTGTACCTATATTTCCACCCTGTGGTTATTGTAAAGTTAATTGCTTTTTCAACCATAAATCTTGAATCTTGAATCTTACCCACAAAACCGCTCCGACCGTGACAACCTTGCAGTCGATGGTGATGTGAGCACCATAACATATTGGTACCTTGAATTCGGCTTATTCCGCGCATGCCTCTGAACTCATACGTACTAAAAATGAGCTGGCAACATTCACTAATTGATTGGAGTGAAAGCATACTTGAAATTGATTATTTCTCTTACGATTTATTCCACTTAAATTCAACAAAACGGCGTTAAACTCAAACCCAAATTTGAACCGCATTATATGAACGTCGAATTAATATAAGCTTTTGAGACGGATCGATGTAGTAGAATGCTTCGGTATCACGAAGAAAGCTGAAATGGCACACAATTCATGAAAAATGCAATGTTGACTGAAGCTGTTTTAATTTCAGAGTATATCACCTAAATCTTCGCTAGGCTGTCCTATAGGGGATCCAAATTCAACCTATCCTTTCTGCAACGTGAACTGGCCTATCAATTGCAATTGCAATTGTGCATCGATGTTCACTGCTTCTAAATTTATGTAATGAGATTCAAGGTGTTTTACTTATCACGTGAGAAGCATTGATCGCAAAAGCAATCAATAAGGCAAGAAAATGTAAACTTTTCATAGCTAAACAAACACTATGAATTTACAATTGGTGACGTCATTCAATTTGCGTTCTTTCCAAGATTTTTAATTGTGAGTAGACAATTCAGTCTGACTGTCAACAGGTAGGCGTAGCAGGCAGGTTAACAGAAGCTCTGTGTTTTACTGCTATAAAAAATGCAATTAGAGGAAACTGAATTGGAGACGTCAATTCTTCCATGTATGTGTATTTGCTTTTTAGACCATTAAAAACTTTGAATATGTGGTATATTTCGAGAAAATGGTTTCCGGATTACTCGGTTAAGTAGAATTCAGCTGTATAGATATTCTGCTGAATAAAGTAACTATAAATATATATGAGTCCATTTTCTGGGCATGCGATATTTTTTGTACTCGTCTATACAGTTGTGAATTTCGACATTCTCGTGGCCAATATGTCTAGACTTCAACTGCTTAATTCAACGTTGCTTTGTGCTCTACTCAAGAGGATTTATCACAGAATAATCAAATAGTCAGTGGAATTCGTAAATTTTTAACCCGACTTTCTAGGCTCATTTGTCGAGGGTAGGCGAATTCGAGTCGAACAATTATGCAGTTATTAGAACCTGGTCTGTTTATCATACATAGAGATTGTATGAGTCACAAACTTCTCACCATTCTAAGTCAATCAGATGTGCACGAACGCGTTGATGAATTAAACAAATTAATCGTCGAATCTAAGTGAATCCAGCGTAATGTTGAGTTTCCTATTCGAAAGAATGTATGTACGCTTTTAGACGCACTAATATCACTAGTTATTCTGTGCGCAGAAAAAGTGATTTTACGCTATGAAAATACATTGTACGTTGTCTAATAATATATATTCTTGTTCCATCTCTTGTGGTTTTTATTCTTGAATCAAATTTTCGTGGACCGTGATTAACTCTAGTGCGCTGCATCCAAAAATTATTCTAAATATAATTGAGTTTACCTTCATTCAAATCTATGGCTCGAACATCACCTGCGTCTAGCTTCAAGACCTTATTTTCCTGCACGAGAATATTAGTGTCAAACGCCGGGTATTTTCTTCATCTGATCGATATTTAGTAAAAGAAGAGAAAGGTCATATGCGAAGTCGAGTTCTCCTTGCTTGTCGTCAGCCAACCGGAGGCCTCTTTGATGGATGGTGGCTCTATTAATCATCAAAAGGACAGCAGACAATCCAGTTTCACTACAGTACACAGAGTAACATTTTGTAGCGCCAATTCATGCCTAACTTGGACATGTGCTATATAACGGTTGACGTCATAGATACATAATATTTAATTAACTGTTTTCCTAGTTTTTCATGGAGGAGGTACGCAGCTACTTCATACCAGGTGAAGTTAAAAAGCAGAACGGAATGCCATTCAGTATATTGCTGTATGATTACGTGCAATGTAATGATTTGGCTCATGAAATGACCTCACCTTGCTACGCTAAGTATGAGAGATAAAATGCGACGTAAATTCGATCTAACATAATGTGAAGGTGCAAAGTGCATTGGCGATGAGCGCTAATCGCGAGCTTTCAAATGATATAAATAATTCAACCCTCCGACACAACACAAGAACAAGAAGCACCGAAATGATCGACGCCGACAATTGCGAACTCGTAATATTTTCGGATTCGAACGTTTCGAGCGACATCATATTCGGAAGTATGAGAAGATGGACAACGTCAGCTGCAATCGAACGGTATGCAATTCATCAATGGCGGTCAAACGATCCCTGCTTGGCGAGGGCGGTTAGCATGAAATTGATTGGCCAAATCAGATCGAAGTGACAACCGGGACAAGCACGTTGAGATATCACCGTTGTGATTGTTTGTTTGCCTATATAAGAAGCTTGTGTTTCGTTATTTGTCCTGTGCGTAATAAACGCTTTTGACCAATCCCCTTCTCCCGTGTTGTGGGATCAGACAATAACGAATACTTCGCTTTGGGATTTAAAGCGAAGCGAAGTTGCGAAGCGATGCGAATATTCGTTTCGCTTCGCCATTGCGAAGTGCACTTCGGATATTCGCTTTGATACTATTCGCCATTGCGAAGGGCAATTAGGGCACTTCGAAAATTCGCTTCGCACTTCGCTTCGCTCCAAAAAGTGACATTCGTTATTGTCTGTGTGGGATTCGTGGGTGAACGCAATTAGCGTTGGTCAGGTTGACTGAAGGGATGAATCAAGACACAATCGATGTTCGTTCTTGCAAAGCAGGGGTTGGTTATTGTGGTTATTGTTGGACCGAAATATAACAATTGGCCAGACATGCGACAGACACGTGACTCGTTGACCTGAAATGACCTGAAGCAATTAATTTCCGGCTTCTCTCTGCTCCTACTCGCTACAATAGCACAAATAAATATCTCGTGGATCTATCACAGTATGATGTTGCGTTATTTCCAGCAGTGAATTTAGTCAGATATAAATCCAATAGTTTCTTCTCACATCAATGCGATAACCCGCACGGTAGTAGTGGCCTAACGAAGGAATAAAAATCTCAGTTTCATGAATGAATGTTGTCAGTCGATTAAAGAGATCTTAGTTGGCTTTATCATCGACGTTACCATTGCAGCATATCGCTAAGTAAAGTCTATGTTAACTTTTGTTTCGTCAGTCCTGATTGATGTTGTGCCGATCCAAGGTTTATATGCATCCCACCGGACCAGATCAACTTTATCTGCTTCCGGAAACAGTAAACTAATCCGATTTGTGCGAATATTGACATCCCCACCTGCAAAAATATAGCTTGTCTGCAGATATATCCACTTCAGACATAAAGCGTCCCATCCCTGTTTGACACTGCCAAACATTGCTGGCTTTCCTTGATGTAGCTCAGCAGCAACTTGTACTTGGTTGTCTGCAACGAGCATGGTTAAATGTTAAATGACGCAGACCATCACATTTTTGACAGCAAATAGGAATCCGTTTGGGACTTGACGAGTCGAAATAAGGATAGAAATAGGCTGCGAAATGTTATGCTTCTGAAAGAAACTCTGTCAACCCATGGATCCAAACAGAGGTCATGAATAACTGGCCCCCAACCTGCATTTGACCTGACGACTATGCCACTTATAGTAACCCTACGTGTCAAGTCACGCAAGCACGTTGTGAATTACCTGGCTGACTTGCCTAATAACGCATTTATACACGGTAATCTAATGCTAGTGAACTAGACCAAGGGTAGTATGCACATGGTCCTATTGTGCAAAAGTGTATGATAAAAATGGTTCAGGTGAACTATTTTTGAATGAAAATAAATTAAATATTAATCATAATTTAAATCACGGCTAATTTTTCATTTGAATCAACGCTCGGGGTCAGAATGCTGAGAACTATGCCACATTATCTTTATTAACCGCAAGCGTACCTGTCTTAGAGTCGGACACGTATGCTATCGCTACATGGTTTCATAGCGTTTTTCGCATCTCTGCATTTCCAAGTTACACGATGTTGTTCAATCATGCACTTCACGAATGTGGGTTCTATCTAACCTTGACCGCGTTCACTTGCATTAGATTGGTGCGGTATGAAAGCACAAGCCATGATCAAAGCAAAGTGCCGTACAGTCATAGACAGCACGTGGGTGATATTACTGTCAGGTTGCCTAGGCCTAGACAGTTATGAGAAATCGAGAATAAAGATGGTAGTGAGACTGCACGATTGCACATCCGTGCATTAGATTACCGTGAATACACGCTGTGATCAATTTGCTTATATCAGATAGGCGCGTGTTGTTCTCTTATCATGTGATTAATAAAAGCGTTTGGCCAATTGACTTTCTCTTGTGTCGTGGAGCTTCGTGGATGAACGTGATTAGCGCAGGAAAGGTTGACCTCAGCGATGAATCTGAACACAATCGACAAATGGATTAAAGTTGTATAGCTTGCCATTGAAGTTTGCGCGAGAATCTTTAAGGACTCTGCGTGTTGGGAAGAACTTGCTCATAACCGCTCACTTTAGCTGCCTGTGTAAAGTGTTATGTCCAAGCTGGGAAAGAACAGCTACAACTCTTGACAGCTTAACGTTGATCACGCGCCGGCGTATAACTGACGCAATAAAACGAGTACTGTTGTGAGCGCTGCAGGAGAGAATGTCACTCCCGAATCAGACTGTTTAGTCATTCTAAAATCTGTAGAGCATAAAACCATCATACGCTTGTGATGTACATTCATGGTTGACGTCGCCGAAGGAGACCAACTATCTGCACAGTATCCCCACCTTTCTTGAAATCATTTTGCTTAATTTGAAGTGACCCCCCACAAGAGTTAATCTACTAAGAAGCGTGATAATATCCAGATTTCACTTCAAAATCGTTTCATATTAAGATTCAGGTCATCACCGCCAAACATTGAAATTGTGGATCTGAAACCTTCAACAATCAACAGCGTTAATTTGCAAAGGAGACTGCATAGAAATCCTCATAAACGCTTTTGTGGCGATCAGTGAGTTTATTCGTTTTACCTAGCGACTAAATTCAATTGTGGTGCAACCGCAAAGGACTTGTATTCACTGATCTCTTTATCACACTATGCTTCTAGGGATTTCCATTCGATGTTCATCGCGAATTGGCAACAAACTTACAATCCTCAATTAATAAAATTCATCCATTTCAAACCTAAATTTTATAACTAACCTCAACTGGCACAACTCTCTGCGGATTGTTTGCTTCTTGTAAGCCGGGTCGATAATTAAATATTCAGACAGAATCTGATGTGATTGATCGGAATATGTTTAAGACTGCACGCGTATTCAAAATCGAAAGAAATTTGTGTGCAATCAGTTAGAACATTTTTGGTATCGTTCCACTTCTGACACAAAAGCTTTATCAAACCATAGGTGATAGTCAGGACTGGAAACCCACCAGCCCACAATCTGTCTCATGTGCTTGCAAACGTGAGCAATGAGATTCTCAACGCTGAATTATTAATATTATCCATTCTCAAAATGGCGATAAATATCGACGATCTTGATTCACTTTTTATCGTAAGCCAGATTTTCTACAAGCACGTGACCATGCTTCTTCTGGCGCCAAATTCACCCTCGTTGCCTGAGCTGCGGGTCGATATTATTCGGAGCCACAGGCAACGTTAATCGATTGAATTATGAGTTGGAAACACCTGTCATTCATGTGGGTACTAGATACTAGATATCTGAGAAATGAGTGCATGATATCTATTTGTCTTATGAGCCATCAAGGAAGTGGGTTTATTAATTCACTCATTCACAAAGATATTAAATCTCGAAATCCAACCTGTGAGAGTTAATTAGAGCAGAGAGGAACCAGAGATCATTCACGTGACACGCTCGACCGACAGAAAGAGACCAATTAGGTTAATTTGAACATTTAACCCCAAACTTGAAGGTGAGTTACGTTGGAAAGTTGCCTGTGAAGTTGTAGGAAGAAACTATGACGGCTTAAGTGCATACGTGCGACTTACGTAACTATCCATTGGTGCTTAACGATTGAACGTCTTACGTATTGAATAAAATCCACATACCTGCTCCCCGTGTTCAAATGTTATGGTGCCGGACAGTTATTTGGCAGCGAATGATATAGCATGATGCCAGAAAGTACCTCAAGTGCGGATAATCATCATAAGTACAACAATTGATAGTGGAGCATTCTAAATATAAAAAAAACTCACGTTCTACTTTTATCGACCGACTTGAGACATTGTGATTGTTTTTTCTCAAATATATTTGTGTGGAACCGTTGAATGACCAGCATACATCTTCATGATTCACTGAAAGCGGGGAAGTGGATTGGCTAAAGTCTATCGATCGTATATCGGTTCTTTTTCTGTTACTTCTACTCCGACCCGAATAAGACCAATGCGCTTTTGATTTACTGACACTGAGTGGTTCTCTGAAGATCGATATAGTGGAATACTTTAGCATGGACTGATCGCCATTTGTAATTGGTGGGCTGCTACACGGTGTTGGCGAAGAGAAGCCGTGATGATTGTGCTTCGAAATGTTTGTTTTACGACTCACTGGTTCCTGGTTAACATGCGTGGAAGGCTGGTCTGCGTCAGCCGGTGCATCGCGGCTTTTAGTCTCAGCAACAATGACTGATTTAGCATTGTTTACGGTTGGGTTAATCGAAATGATCTTTTTCGCAGGTAACTCAATTACTCTCCCAGGGGGTTCGGACTGAGAGCGAATCCTTCCGCTTTCTTCTTCCTCCAGTTTTTCATCCATTTTATCCATTGCCATTGAGGCTCGCTTTCCCATGGGACGGCTCCTCACTGACGGAGCTCCATGTGTCCGGGACCACCCCTCCAGTGTGGTTTTCGGTTTAGAGTTCAGATATGGCGGCGCCTTAGCTGTAATTTCATGTGTGGGAAGAGTGTTAGGGTTCGTTTGGATGGAGTGTACTAAATGTTCTGAATGGTTGGGTGTTGCTTTCATGCATCGTGGGAAGGTTGAACTAATTTTGATTGGTGATTTCAACTCAAAACATTCAAGGGTCTCCAGTTTTGGGTTCGCATTCAAATTTACCGATGGATCACCGTTTCCAAGGTTGATGAGCAAAGGAATGCTTTGCGGAGAATGGCAAATTTCAACTGCTTCCATTCCAACGAATGGAAAAGTAAAAAAAATCAACTATCAACAAACTTTCGTTACCGCGATAAAATTCTAGCTCCAAACATTCCTACACTCACTCGAAACCATCATTGGCAGATCATGTGCGTTTGTGGGGTAACCAATCGTTTACTGAGAAACCAAATAAGCAGTGTGATTTGCTTTCACATGCTTAAAAAGAGGATGGAGTGAAACGGTTGTGAGCAGCATAAATAAGAATCGATTCTCTGCACCTCATCGCTGAGATTAACAAAGCGGATTGTTAGATTTTAAGAATGGACCATGCGACGCTGAGCCGCTTTGACTCATTGAACCGAAATCAGTCTATATTTTGAATCGCCGTCATCAGAATTTTTGAGTCGGATGTAAAGCATACAATCTGGTTTGAGCTACTGCTCTCTATTAAATTGTAAGCAAAACGTTTCTTGGACCTAAAATCTAACACAAACGCTTGTCCATTTTTGCTATGGGCAATCCAGAATTGCTGAAACGGTTGGCATATTCCAGTCGAATCCGACGATGGATGTGCATCACGAGCATATTGTGCTAAGATCGTTTGTGTTGCTTCGACTACGCTGCATCATTTTTTAAAATTATGTTTACAGTATTGAACTCCTTTGATGCGTACCCGTATAGCTGACGTCTGTGGGGTTTTCCTTCAATAATTGATATAACGGCAACATTTAAGCTTCGCTAACTTGAAGCTAGCGTTTAACTCACCGTTTCCGAAGTGAACGAGGCAACGTTTATCGATGAATAGCACTTGTAAGTAAAATGTACATATCTTTCCTGCGTAAAAACAGGAATTGTGGACAAACCCGCAATCGATAACGGTGAAGACGGGTGTATGTGCTTTTGTGTTTGCGGTTTCTTTCTAAAAGAGGACTCTCATCCAAGTCAGTCTCACAAATCACTGTCCACCAACATAGAAAGGCGAAAAGCTAATTGATCGTAAAATTACGATTTGCGCCCGAATCGCGGAGATCAATTACAAGAGAGTTAAGATTAATTTAATAACACAAATCGATAATGTATTAATAATACACCGATAATGATTGTAAGCATTAATCAACGTCCAAACCGATCGGTTAGTTGGAATATTTAGACTGATGAAAAGTAGTGTCCGATTCGGGTTGTTTTATTCATTCTAACGTGTGCGAACAAATGTAAGAAATGTTGAACCACGTCAGTGGCGTTGCTTTATCGGCTGGCACAACAAGAACAAATGGAATAACATCTAACTTACTCACTTTTTCATCCCATGTTGAATTCAAGTTTTGAGGAAGTCAAATTATTAAGCTGCTTCACGCTATGGTGAGAATGAGCTGCATGTGTCGAAAAACCTAGGAGATTGTCAAGCTGATGTTTCGAACTAAGTATTCAAGATCAATGAATGAAATCCTGTGACAACAAACTTAAAGTTTTATGGTAAACAAGCAATTCATGCTCATTAATATCATCATCATGAAACAAAGGTCCGGAGCCGACGTGCCATGCAACAGAAAAACCAGACACGCAAACGCGTGGAAAGAAGGCGTGCATGTGAAACAATCAGATGCGTGTAAAAATCAGCTTGTTTTGTCATTTTACTCCTTATGATTTTGTGTTTCATATTAAGTGGGATAGAATTATATCGGTTATAAATTACGACACATAATTAAAACCTTCGGCTCGAGTGACGTGTAAGCTTTCAATCAAACTATTAGGTGCGGCTTTTGGATACGACCTAAGCAAATGAATATGTCAACGAATCGTAGCACGGCGGTGAACTTGCGCAGCTCGTCATTGACTGACCACCTAGGCTGTGGAATTTAGGCGTGAAACGATGCACGATTTACAGAGCATTTTATAGTCAAAAAGCATACTTTTACAGCTAATTACCAATCGTCGAGCACTCCAAGTTGGCAGAGTTTCAACCCCGCACCCATCAATCTGTTGTATTCCGCTGGTGATAACGATCGAGGATGGCAACTTTCCATACACTCGAACCCTGCACGAGGTTTGGCAATAAAATGCTTTTAAGCTCAAAACATACCTATTCGGGCAATCAAAAGAGATCGATCGATTGAATCGAATGCTGGTCGGGTGTGTAAGAATACCGTGATAGTTGGCACAGGAAACGCGTGGTTTTGCTCGAGTAACTGGCAAACTGTGAATATTAGATTTACACAACCTCGGTCGGCACGAAACCCATTCTGTTTCCCACAGATCTGCAGTTCCTGTTCGGCGCTCAAACGGTGAAGCAAGATGGAGCCCATGAAATGAGACTAATACCCCACTGACCGTCCCTTTTGCAAATCGGTGTGATCACAGATCACAAAAGATTGGCATGTATTCTTCAACCCATACGCTAGCAAAACAATGCTTCAATTTAGCAAACTAAGGCGCAACCGTCATTCTTGAGCAATCACAGTACCAAGGTATAAGGACATAATACCCCGTGGCGCGTAAGGCTCCTAACCTCCGATAAAGTGGAGACCTCGAGGGAAATAGGCCATGGGGTTGTGCTCTGTATCGACAAAACAGTGGGTGTAGGACAGTTAAACTGCCTCAAGATGTTCTCCTCATCGCTTCGCGCGATAGTGCATATTAAAAACTGACTAACATCTTTCGTATCGTATCTAGAACATATCGTGGATGGACAGAGTGACTAATGCTGAAGTGCTATCAAAAGCTGGCTTACAGAGCATGTTCGACAGCGCCGCTTGCGGTGGCATGGCCATGCCTACAGAATGGAAAATGGTCGTATTCCGAAAGATTCACTCTATGGTGAGTTGCAATTAGGAAGTCGACCATTGGGTAGACTGCAATTGCGGTACAATTACGTTTGCAAAAGAGATATGAAAACACTTGGCATTGACCCGGCGAGTTGGGAAGAACTTGCTCTTGACCGCTCACATTAGAGGCAGTGTCAAGCGTCGTCTGCAAGCTGGGGAGGTGGAGATACAGCTCTTGGCTGCTGAACGCAGATCACGCCGCCGGCGTGCAACTGACGCCCTATAACCGAGTTCTGACTATCGTTGCGGGAGAGATTGTTCCTCCTGAATCGGATTGTTTAGCCATTCGAAAAGGTGCAGAACATGATCGACATCGACAGAAGGAGGCCAACAACAACTTTACCATTCACTAAAAATTCTTTTAAACCATCAAAACAATGTTTCTCTTCTTAACCATCTGTCAATAGTTACAGAGATGGGAGAAAACCATGCAACAAGAACTACACAAGCTTCCTCATGCCGCTTGTAACGTACTTTAAAAGCTAGTTACCGACCGTGTGCATGAATGAAAACAGAAGCCTGTAGTCAGGCAAAATGCTGCAGAATTCATAATCCAACTTCTTCGTAAGCAGTTTCTCTTGATCCATATGTCGCGGGCTGGTTGATTAAGATCTTCGTTGTGTGCCATGCATCAAGGAAATCTCGCGCAACTAGTATTTTTTCTTTGGCCACGACCTTCATGATTTGTCACTCAAATTGATCTATAGATATTGAGGTAAGCGATTTCACGCCGTGTTTGAGAACCACTTACTGATGTTCATATAACTTTGTGAGATCTGTGACAGCCTTTGGTTATTCCAACAAGAAACCGCTTCCACACAGCCGAACCCCGGGAATGATGGTGAACGGACAGACAAACATCCTATCAAAATTACGAATAACTTTGACAGATGTTTTGATGATGTTATCTAGCCTGATTACGAAACTTCCCACAACAATCACGAACACCATCCGAGCTACGAATCTTCTACCACAGAGTCACAGACCGTACATGAGCGGAGATATTGCCACGTCGCCTAGGCTTAGACAGATAGACAAAAAATGCATGACAGTGAAATTCCGACTGTGATGATTTTCTTTATTCTTAAACTACTCCTGGCACGGTTGATCACCGAAGCCTATAGCATACTCGAATGCATGGTCAATAAAACCACAAACATTAATCCTGTCAACCAAAGCTTGAAACACCAAATTCGCATGACCCCCTCCAAAGCACGAGAAAAAGACCGCTCCAAAAACATTCCCACGTTTTACATTGATTTCTTTAAAAAAGGACAAAAGATCACAGCGAAACAAAAGCCTGTACACGAGAGGGTCCAATGCCTCATGGCGCTCTGCGTTCGGGTCCAAAGAACAAGTTTCGACAAAGCGGACACGCGGGATTTCGACTGGTCGTGAACCAGCGATACATGCACGCGTGGTGGAACAATTTGCGACACGTGTGGCACTGCATCTTGGGCATGGTGAAGTTGGTGTTGTGCAACACGGAGTAGCAAATCGCACACTCCTCCACACCCTCGAACTTTTTACGCACGTTCCGTTGCCAAAGATCGATCCCGTCCAAGATGGATCCGTTCTGTGGGATAGAAAACGGTTAACGATAACGAGACAATGTATGTATGTATGTATGAAAGCACAAGCCTGATCCAGGCAAAGTGCCGCACAGTCAGAGACTGCACGTGGGCGATATTACTGTCAGGTTGCCCGGGCCTAGACAGACATGAGAAATAGAGAACGAGACAATACCATGTGCTCGGGGGTGAATATCGGTTGAGGATAGAAAACAAATTGGGTTAAATAAAAAGATATACTATCTAGGATTTCGTGAAAACATTCGTTGATACATAATGTGGCAAATCAATAATGTAAAATAAGTCAAGGTGTTTAGCGGTCTAAAAAGCGTTAAGCATAACAACAAACCGGATGGTAAACATTACAATGTGTTCAACAAAAGGATACGCGTTGAGAAATTAGATTACATAGGGTATAATGACTCTGGAAGCGGAGGATTGGATTTAAAAAAACTCGTGTGATGGAAATGCATGCAAGTGAGGATTTTCATTCATTTTCGTTTTAAACTCATGGGTAACGGTAGAAGGTAAATTCTTCTAAAAATCCGTTCTACAGTTTAGGCTGGAATTGGATAATACAAGCGCAAAATCGTCATTCCGACAATGCATGGTGCCCGATAGCAGGGGAAGTCGAACAAATCTTTTCTTCGTAAAGCTGGTTTTGTAGACTGAGCACTAGTTTCGTTGAGCGATGACAAATTCACTGCATGAGTTCTATGTCTTCCTTGGGCACGGAAACCAGGACTACACGGCCTTACGTGGGTATTCATGATCCAAATACTTAAATGAGCTCAACAATGTTGAATGATTTGTAAGCACAAGAATCAATGGACATGTAAGCTACCTACGCCCGCATATGAAATTCTGGAAGCAAACAATATTAATGAGGCTGTAGCGAATTGATTAGCGTAGCTTACTGCTGATGGTGACCCCGCGAGTTGGGAAGAACTTGCTCTTGACCGCTCATATTGGAGGCATTGTGTAAAGTGTCGATGCAAGCTGGGGAGGAGCAGATACAACTCTTGGCCGCCGAACGCAGATCACGCCGCCGGCGTGCAACTGACGCCCTACAACCGAGTTCTGCCTTTCGTTGCAAGCGCTGTGGGAGAGATTGTTCCTCGCGAATCGGACTGTTTAGTCACTCGAAAAGGTGTAGAACATGAAAATTCATGCGATTGTGATGTACATCCATGGTCGACATCGACCGAAGGCGCCATTAACTGCTGATGGGAATCAAGCTATCTCACTGTTACTGGGGATGTAAGTGTCTTACGTTCACATAAGGATTGTGGGATTGTCAGTTTGCTCGGGTGTAGAACGAAAATTAATTGCCAAACGACTACTGTATTCAATTAACTGAAGTTGAGAACTCGCACTGGATACAAAATTCACATGCCGGTGCACAGAGTAGATCGCAAATGATAATTTACCTGGTTGTTGATGAATATCGATAGCTGCACACTCCACGCGTTCCGCTGATTTGCGTTGCCAAAAGGCGCACGATCGCAGGTAACGCTAGTTAGCCCAAGCGGGTAATTTGTGGGGAGCTGTATGGACATTTCGATACTGTGATCCTCGGTGGCCTGATACGTGGCGATCACCTGAAGTCAGAGGACATTGTGAATAGTTTGGGGAAGCGTGCGCACCGCGCATAAATATTCCGTTACGAGTGGTTGAAAAAAATGCCATGCCGTCACAATACGAACATATAAATAACAGGACCAAATCAAAATCTGTTCAACGTGAATCAGCGTTACACGTGAGAGGATGAGTAGCGCGTGATTATGATGCAATGAAACTGTCTATCTGCTAAATTGTTTGGACCATTGGAAATGAGCTCTAATCACAAACGCGATGGAGTCTCATTGTTGTTTTGCCATTCTGTTATTTGTCTAGGATCGGTCAACCTGATACTGGTTCAGCACACATAACTTCTATGACTGTGCGGTATTTTGACCGACTACAGGCCTGCGATGTTATTATTTATATCTACAATATCAAAGGGAATTGATAAAGCAGCATACATTGCCCACCAAATCAGCAACCAACCAACAAATAAACACCTTCATAGCCTCGACGTTCGACTATCTACAATCATTTAAAATCAGCATCCAGAAAGCAGAGGACCCAAGTAGGGTGAAAAAGACGACCGCTTGGAGAGAGTGCAGCAATGGTGATTAGATACCCGCTTTCACTTGAAACTAACAGCCAAACACCACCACACCAGATGTTGAAGCTCTGAATATGCAGCACTTTGTCTGGAACCGAGCTTGTGATTTCATGCAAACATACATCTCTGTAACCAGATTATACATGGATACAACTAACAGCGTGAATAGCACATGCTGCATCTTGACACTACAGTGGATAAAACCGCTTCAAATGTATTGCTTCGATTTACTAAAACAGAGAAGCACGCAACGAGCATAAAAGGAGCAAACGTATGTAAAAAGTGCCTTAATGCTCCTCAAGTTAAAACATAGTGAAGCCTTCTGCAAAGAAATTTGAGTCAGAGCAGGTTTTGGGTTCTTCGCATTATGAATGAATAAACGATGGGTCTCAAACATATTCCAATCGATACGAGCGCGTTATTTGAAAGTGGTACCGGAACCAGAGGCGCCATGCACAATTGGAATGTATGATCGTAAGGCTTACATTGGTTGCAAGACCATTACGGAGTTTTTGAAATATACAGCACACCATGGCACTCATGCCCTGAGGTCCACAAATGAGAAAGTCTAGATTATTGTACCTACTGTTATAGAAAAACTAACGATAGTGTAGACAATTGATGATTTCACCCCGCACTGATTCACACAACCAAAAGAAAACTGTGATATAATGAACATTATGGATGAAAATAATGCTGAAAATGATGCGTTTGAACAGTTCGTGTCAATTAGAAATGACGAACTTACCTCTCTCGTCAGAGGACGACTACGGACGCTTATTGAGCCAACCTCACTGGAAGGTTTCAGAAAATCAAACCAACCACTGGATTCTGACTGTCCAAGGGAACGTTTTTTCATGTGGGCTTTGTAGTGAACCAGAACGACTTCGTCTCGAGCCAGTTGAGCGGACAGATGCCGTGAAATTTGACTTTCCATAAAATTACCCAGCTGACGTAAACGGCCTGGCTTGTGAAGCGCTAACGGACTTTTACACCCGCTGGTGGTATCTGCTGCTGAATCCGAAGATGGAGCAGTAAGACGATTAAACCAGGAGCGAAATAGGGCAGGCGCTTCGGACAACAATCGACGAAGCAAGCGCACTGCCAAATGACTAACGTCATAAGCTAATCGGCGTTCCGGTAAGCAAATTAAAGAATCATCCGGGGAAAATGCATCTCTCCATTCTCTGTCATCTCCGGATGACAAGGGAACGTACAGCCGTATTGGACGACGTTTGTTGGACGTGCTTAGAGAAGTCAGTGCGGCGATTAACTCTGCCCGTCTAAGGGACACCGGAAGTAGTAGACGTTCGTCAGGCTCCAAGCGACAAGGTGTAACAACCATTGATTCTAAACTTGAGGGTGGAGGCAACAGCAAACCCAAAGTCAGTATCAAACGGTCAAACAAGGCGGCCGATGGGCCAAGCAAAGATTGCTGCAAGCGAGAACGAGCTTGAGGTCCTGTGGAAGTGAAGAAACTCAAAAAGGCATCCCAGGACAATAAGTAACTAATTATTTGTCTGTGTGAATGTTCACACAAAGTCCAACCCTCCGTTGATGTGTATTTCATGAAATACCGCGAATAATCTAAACCACGACCCCAGGAAGAAAGGGAATTTTCGCTGAGAAGATCTTGTTCTATCGCTTTTGGAAGAGGGCCCATCAGCAACGACAGCCACAAGGTGGGCAAACGATGGACCAGATAATTGCTCAACGTGCAAACTTTAGATGAAGCACTTTTCCTGGTGCGAGCACAAACGAGGCGCGTCAAAAGCACGTGACCCAACAACTGCCCGCACTGACTGTGACATCGCGAAATTAGGCGAAGGGACAAAGTGAAAGCAGCTCTCAAACCCGAGGAAAAGTCATTCCAACTGGTGGTAGATCGTGTCTCAAGTAGGCGTGCGACCGATTGAGCACCTGCTTGGGTTGCGTCGATTTCAAATAGGTACTCGAAGACCAAGTGTCGCTGTTCATCAAGCATTCGAATCAACAACGAAGCAGGGCAGGTTGTAAAAGCAGAGCACAGCGCTTGTATATAAGAATCATCCCCCATGCCGGTATCCTTCGTCAACAGAGTCGCTTTGAACAACGCAGGTAGCAATGAAGAATACAAGTGGGAAGAAAAAAAGCGTTCCCAATCGGTGCGAAGATTAATGGGCAACCGACCACGACGGGGAAACATTATTTGATTTCCAGGAGTTAATTCATCATCCAAATTGTCAAGAAGCAAATCCGCCGCATCCATTTCCTCTTCAAAATAATCTTCATTCAAAGTAGGGACTGACTTATCCGTTGCATCACCAGCAGTGCTCTCTTCCGGCTCCAAATCGTCTTGCAAAGTATCTAGATGCACATAATCGGTCTCAGGGTCAATATCCTCTTCAACATTTTGGCCAGGGTCAGAAATACCAGGCTCTTTCAACGAAATAATAGATTCTAGATTGATCGGATGCATAGAGTCGCCAAGAAACATTGCCCCGAGTGCAGCTGATGTGCGAAAAGCACGATAAACAAACAACGAACGCAAATTATCAAGTTGGCCACCACGGACGACGAGGTTAGCAGCAATACAAACCCAGCTGGTTACGGCACACAGAACGAAATCCCACTGAGACGTATCCAATGACGGTCGGAGCTGCTCCAAACGTAAGCTTAGCTGTATCAGGCCGAGCTGTTTCGCGGTTACCATTTTGTCAGCCTGACTATTGGCTGGTATCCACTGCCAAGGTTGCCATAATAGCAACAATATTTCGAGGAAGCAGATAGCTGAAACGCAAGCGCGATAAACCGAGTTATCTGTCCACAACGGAGAGTCATCATCACCTCCTAAATCACCGAAATCGCTCAATATTGACTTACAATCTCCAAGTAGCACGGGTAGATATGTACTAACGTAAATCGGGGCAGTGGTTCGTACGGATGCCAAACTGGTGCAGCTTTCAAGTATCCGTGATAGGTGCTCGTAGTTAGTTGTAGCAGACAATGATTCTGGAGAAGCAACAATGCTCAAAAAACGGGCAAGCAATTCTTGACGTGGTAAACAACGTCTGACAATACCCACGGGTAAGTATAAATCGTTCAATCGGCGATAGCTGGTAGGGGAACCAAACAGAAAGCGTGTTGTCCAACAGCTGGACGGTTCATCAGAACAACTCGCTGCAAGCAGTAGATCACGTGGCCATGCATTCGGATGCACAGAACGAAGGCGGTTAAATAAAACAGCATTCCAAGTGGACTGTATCAAATCATTGGCACACGCGTTCTCGCTAAATGTGAACTCGTCATCCCACATTTGAAGAAGTTCTGCTAGTTCCATATCCGCAGCTATTTCATACCAAAGTCTACCGTAGCTGGCCACAAAACGTTCATGTTCCTGCGCTGATAAGCTAAACTTGAACGGTTCTTTCATGGTCTCCTCAGGAAGAGAAAGGTTGTCCGATGCAAAGTTTATGATTGGCCACCCAATTTCAACAGAAAGACCATTAATCGGTTCCGCGCATTGAGCGAGACATCCTCGAATCAGACCAAGGCAGATTCGGTATAAGTTCAACGATCTCAAATTCGCCGACAAACAATCAACCATCCCGATTCGCAAACCGAATTGATGCAGCCTGACAACTGGGGCAAAATGAGACCAAAAGTCCCTAAAACCAAACGAAGTCGACATACAGCGCGAGGGTAGATGACACACTTCAGTGGACAGGGACAAATAAAACAATCGGATTTGCCTGGAGAGCTTGTTTAGCCAGCGAGTTGCTAGCAATGGACAAGGATTGAGGAAACGTTCGCCAAATCTGATCACATTCAAGGGAACGTAGTTGAGTAGCACAACATTTTCGAGGAGCAAATCGAGGAGCAAAGTTGACATTCGGTCGGAGGGATATTTTTTCAAAAACAAAGAAACAAGGTCCTCAGCAACTCCCAAGTCGAGAGTAGTCATGCTATCGTCTGAGATGGAATTTAAATATTCAAGCGAATAAATCCCAAGAAGTATGCGACAGAACTCGATTAACCACCGTTCCGACACTTCCCAATCAACCACACTCTGTTCGGATTCAACGATTGGCTTAAGTAACCGTTGCCATGTCTGAAAACGCGTGACGTCGGAAATGGAACATATGGTGGAGGAAACAGGTGAAGAATCATTGGCATAACGCTCGATTGTACGAAAAAGATCCCGTCTCAGGTCACCGATTCCGGGTATGGAAGAATATTTTGAGTTGAGCATCATGGCCCATAGGATTGTAAAACAAGAGAGAAGATCGTTCGACTGAATGATGGGAGTGTTGACACATAAAAGCTGCTCTGCCCATTTTTCAAACCATGCAAGAAGCAACGTCGATAGACGTGGGAAGATCTGAGTTACCGAGTCCGATTCGAGTATAAGCGGAAGAACACGATCGAAAAATATTAAACAGGTGGAGCTCGAAGGAGAACACGCTGTTTTAGGAGACGGTGGGTCCAAACACCAGAGGCTGATAGCACCTTCTATGAGAGAGCTCGAGAGCTGAAAGTTGGGCAAATCAGTTCTCATACTAGGGAGGATGTGCACGAAGAGGTATTGTTCAAAGTTGATAGCTGAATAAATTTGATTCTTGGGTAAGTAACCCATAACACACAGGAGAACCAAGCAAATGGGAGTGATTAATTCGCTTCTGTCTTCCTGCTGAAGTTTCGAGAAGAAATGTTTAGCCAAATCGAGACAGAAATCGATGCACCACGTAGACGAGATGCCCGCAGGATGCGAATTCGCAGAATGGGCTCTTCCGTCTGCGGAAGCAAGCATGTCTAGAAAAAATCAGTCGGTTCTCCGATTACGAGGGTAAACGTGCTGGCTATTTATGCATGATAAGCAAAGTGTCAATAATAAAATCAAAATTTAGAGATTCGCCAGAAACAAGTTTAGCGCCAAAAAGTGCCGCGTAGTAATACACTTTGGGACGTGAACTGAGATACTGTCAGGCTGTCCATGCCTGCATGTATGTATGTATGGAATGACAAATCGGATCCAGGCTAAGTGCTACAGAGTCATAGAATGCACGTGGGTTAACATACTGTCAGGTTGCCTAGGCCAATCAATTAGCAGTAAGACTCTAGCCTGTTTACACTACCCGGTGGCCAATCAATTTGGAACGATGCTGCATGCTTTCATAGCTTGGTTTCATGAGCAACCAATAATTACATTAAGCTTTCGTGCACAGACACCAAGGAACAAAGCGGCTGGTGCTTAGTATCAGTCTTAGCAGCGGTACGGGTGAGAGTGTTTCGCTTACTGATTGTCCAGTCGCAGACAACTAGGCATCGTCTTCACCTGCATGTGGGGGCTTTGTCTGGCAGGTGAATCCATACATCAAGCATTAGGCATGTTGATAGGCGGCCGCGGATACTAATCCGATTATTTATGCTATGCAGGTTCCAGTTGGCGAGGGGATATCCATAAAAAAGTTTTCCGGTTGTAGTAATGATAAAACAAATATCATCTCGGCCGGCATAGGTCATGATGGCTATCTAACTGAGTGCGGATAATTGAATGCAAAAATCTCTTATTCAACGCTTCATAGTCTTGAGCAGAGCGGGGCCTTTGAATCGGTCGTGCTCAAAATTAATGTTTTCATGCCTTTTTATTTTTTCAGTCAACACGGAACCTTTTGTTTTTGAAACGTTTTAACACTTCGCGATGTAAACGAAGGACGTTTGATGCCCCGCACGCTTTAAATGCTGCGCAATATTTTTATTTTGAAGGATGGGGAATTTGCTGCGCCGGTCAGAAAAAATGCGAAAGAAAACTTATACATGGGGGTTTAAAAATCGTGCAGCCTGACTTTTCATCAATTTCCATCACAAAGCTTAATGCCTGCAGACGAAACCGAAGCTGATTTGGATTTGAATATGACTGGCAATCTCAACTTTTCCCATCAAAGTTTGACGTCTCTCTTATTCGCATTAAAAATTTGTGTTTAAACTAATTTGATTCGCTGAAAATTCGTTTTAACGAATAAAGTTTTCTCCTTCTTCTTCTCCTTTCTGCATACCGATTAGTACGGTCCACCAGGATTGTCAATTCGGCAAATGGTAGACAACAGAAGGCTCTAGTTAGTTTACTAAAGTCCGCGCAGTGCAACTTTGAGGTTGAGATTTTTAAAATCTAATACGTACGGCTCCCACCTTAAAACCGTGCTCTCTAAAGCATTACATTTGTGCATTAGATTAACCCAAGATGCTTGTCAGGCGGATCGATATGTAAAGCTCCTTGGTGCAAGTTATTATGGCTACTTGGTTAATACCTGCGGATGCTATAGGAGTAGGCAACTCAAACCAATCAGGCACAGTGGTTTCATATAGCTTGTCCATTACTGCTCGCTGTTGCTCGGTGAGTATATTTCTTCCAGACTGGTAGGCAAGTCAAACACAAGTGTGCTATTGCCTTTTATGATGATGGACATAGTAAGGAATGCATGTATGTATGAAAGCACAAGCCTGATTTAGGCGAAGCGCCGTACAGTCATGGACTGAACGTGGGCTAAGATACTGTCAGGGTGCCCAAGCCTAAACAGTTGAGAAATAAAATAGAAATAGAAGTGACAGTGAGACTCCAGCGTGTTTCGGCATTCAGCTCACTACCGGAGGCAAATCAATTAGGCACTGTGTTAGCCGCACAGTACATAAATACTGCACGATTGCACACCCAGACATAGTAAAGAGCTTACGGAGAATTTTATAGGCTTAATAGTAACGGGAGAAATCAAACTCACGTTGGATAATATCGCTTCAATGTATGCATTCTGGAAAGCCGGATGGTTGTACTCAAGATGTCGGCATCGATCATCCAAACTCGCGTTCATAGCAGTTGACAGAAGGCTGAGGATGACCTGATCAACAATTCTGAGTTGCAACCGATGCGCAACGGAGTCATCAGGAGCTGCAGCCAGCCGGTCAATGAGGAATCGAGCGCACTCCAACAGTGTCGTGACGATAGTCACAGGATATTCCGGATGGCAAAATGACCTCGATTCAGTGTCACTCGCACTTTGGCATGATACTGATAGTTCCAGGGCATCCAGTAGAGAACAGATGAACAAACTTTCGATCAAGTCACCGTCACTTTCATTCAGATCGGTAAAATCGATGGGCACTTTGCTCAAAAGACTGAGTAGATGGATAAGGACCTGTATTGGAACAGTAATTCAAATATCACGATTCGGAGTAGCACAGTCGGTGGTTAGCAAACACAAAATGCGGTTGAAAACGTTGAGGAACTGACGAGTAACAGATCACGTGTGTGGCAGTCATGCGGTGGGACTTGTTTCGGGTGATATCACAAACAAAACAAATGAATATAACTGAAAACCAGTTCAACAAGATTTGAAGATATTCAAGTGGAATGACGAATGCTTCGGATGGGCTGTTGTGTTCTTGGTTTAGTAGAGTTTAACCCAAAACAAATAGAAATAATAATAATAAGACAATTGAGCGAGTTCTCGGCGGCGGCCCATCACCAGGGCAAATTCGTCGAATTAGCGATGACATTCGGGAATCCCTACAGATATATACATTTAAAGATATAGAATCGTTTTAACCAACAGAAACACGAATTAATCAATAAGTGAAATTTAATAAATCGTGGAAGAGCTCCCAAACAATGAGTATTTAACGTGAGAACGTTCACATAAGCGGCAGGTAAGTAAGTGCCAGAACCATATGAACTGAGTAAAACGTGTGGGGGAACTGAAGTGTTGATTGTAAAGCGTAACAAGCATATGTCAAGAGCTGGTCAGAGCCATTGAGAATCCTCGAGATTAGCAAATGCAGGGATGATTGATCGTAATCAAATATAAGATGCAAAATTTTCACCATGATTACACGCTTAAATGTGTGCCCACTCTATTCCAAAACGCTGTACAGAAATTGCTTCCATACACTTCCATAATCTTACAGATAGCACTGAGATGCGAAGAGACTGGTCCATCGCGCTGAGACTGGACATTAACGTAGTTCGATGGTTTGTGAACCTCCGGCACCCACTGAGCTATACTGGGAGCCAGGAGAGCTACTCATATCATGAAGGTGAATGGATAGTGGTCAGAGAAAAACTCAGTCTCAAACCACTGCCTTGTGGTTCAGGATATTTAGCCAAAGGCTCCGGGTGGGGCCCCCTAAGCCAACCCTCTACTTTGCCTGGGAAACCGGGTAGTATCACGCCCACAAGCAGTTATGAAAACACAGGTAAAAATGGCCGATCCCGTGCTCTCACGCCCTCCGACCACAATGCTTTCAATGATATCACACTGAATGCAAACTTTTTTTCCGTTTTGTCGTTCTTGGAGAAGCCCTGACAGATGTACAGCTTATTCATCGAGGTCTCCAAATGGGTCCACTTCTAATCTTTTGTCTGCTTCGAATACTTCCAGAGCGTTCTTCCGCCCACGCGTACCATTCAAATTAACGGCATTTAATGTACGGACTTTAGCTAGCATCAGACAACAGGCAGTCTTGGCTTGCACACTTGATAGCCTCGATGCTGATGTATGCTGTTTGTCGGAAACACGCATACGCTAGGTTACGTTATTGTCGTATCCTTCGAATTTACGCAAGTCATACAATTTACGCCTATCCACTGATGGCGACGACATGGTATCTGGTCAAGTTGGTGTTGGAATCGTTTTGAGTGAAAGAGCTGAGGTCGCACTGTTAGATTGGATCGCAGTCGATAGTCGCCTTTGTGCAGTAAGACAACAGGGTTCATGCAAGAAAGGTCGATGTCGTAATAATATAATGCAACAAGCTCTGGACCACCTGGAACTTGAAGCACGTAACAAGTGTGAAACACTTACCCAGGACTGCAGCTGCACCCTTCCTAATCTAACTGTGATGTTTATCTTCAAATAGGACGACAGCTTTGTTTACTTTGGCAGTTGTATCGATGACGAGATCTCACATCGTGTTCGCAAAGCGGGTGCAGCGTTTGCTAACCTTCGCCACTTGTGGTGTGGACGCGATGTTTTACTCCATACTAAAGGCCGAGTGTGCAACGCAGTGGTGCGTGCAACACTACTTTATGGCTGTGAAGCCTGGTCTATCTGAGTGGAAGATGTCCGTCAGCTTTCTGATTTTGACACCCGTTGCCTGCGTAAATATAAATGTCTGCAAGCGGGTGTTAGTACCAAGAGGCTAAGGACTGAGAGAAATGCTGATGTTTGCTCGTTTGCGACGGTTGGGACAAGCTTTAAAAATGACTCGTCATCGTTTACCATACCGCGCCTTATTCGCAGAGACTGCTAGTAGCTGGGAAAAACGATCGAGTGGCGAACCTATGACATGGCGCGTTGGGATGAAGAAACTAACCGTAGTGCTAGGCTCAGCGGAGCGTATTCGTTTGCCTGGGTGGGGTTCAAAAGATACACCTAATAGTTGGCTGGACATTTTACGAGATATGGCTGAAAACGGAAGTCGGTGGGGCTAATGCATTTTATTATGTCTGCTAATCTTTTATCCGGTACATTATATTTCATGAAAAAACAACAAAATCGCATGTAGTCAAACCACAAAACAAGCTGCTTTTTACGATTTTCCTTTTGCATATTCTGCTTGCCCGCTTTCCTGTTATTCACGCGCTTGCTCATCTGCCTTTCCTGCTTCATATTGCTTGGCACTTTGTCTGGATCCAGACTTGTGCTTCATGATGATGATGACAGATAGTAAGGCGATGCAACCGTGCAGAACTTCTTTTCAACGCACAGTTAACACCGCGCTAAATTTATTTAACACCGGTAGTGAGTTGCATGCGGAAACACACTTGAGTCCCACAGCCATTTCTAATTTAATTTAATTTCACATCTGGCTAGGCCTGGGCAACCTGACAGTATCTTAGCCCGTGGTATTTGACTGGATCACGCCCGTGCTTTAATTTGGTATTATACATACACATTTACATAGCTACATATATGTGTTAAGGGCAAAATGACCATAAGGGGTAGATTACATGGTAACCGGCTGAGTATCAAACGAGACTGGAGATTAGCACACAGCCAGCAGTAAGGAGTGCATGCGCATAACGGAATAGTGCAAGTTGATGCTGGTCCGGGTTCAAAACTGAATATGAAATCAATAAAAAATATAATCGGAAGACTGAATTTCCAATTCGAATATTATTTTGCTGATGTGTGTTTGTGAGTGGTGTTGGGGACGCCGCTTTGTACCCAAATCCCCAAGAACCTTCATTGAAGCCGACTCATCCTTCAGGAGGAGATAGTCGCACAAAAGTAAAAGTAAAGTAAAATGAAAGGACTGAATATTTCTTTAGTGCCGATGGAGGGAATGACTTGAATTTATCGCACACAAAGCAATATCAATATTGACTATTGTAACTGATAAAACCTAAATTAACTGGATCAAAAATGAAGTATTTTTGATGGAATTGCAAGCGGTAACCTGCAATCATTTGTTAAATGAAAATGCGATAAGATTATTGTAAAAACTCAAAATTATTTCAAGAACATGCTACTATATACATTAAACGTAGTTAATGCGCAATAAACAAACCGGATTCGAAAACTGAGGATTGTTTTCCCGAAGCACTTCTCGGAGTTTGGGCACAAGTTGTTGTCTCCAGTCAACAGTCGACCAAACAATACTGGGAGGGAAGTTATGAAGACAGGAGAGCGCAGCCTTCCAACAGGACGAAGAACAAGAAGATGCAAATATACAATTGGGAATCAAAGTGTATTTTGCTTCGAATCTATCCACACCACCACCACGGCTGCGATTCCCAAGTTGGCCGATTGTACTTGAGCAGAGGTATAGAGCAAATTCAGTTCCATCACCTTCGTTTTGGCACCATTGATTCCATTCTGGATTCGATGATAAAGTAGAGCATAATTTGTACAAGGCGTTATGCACGAGGCAGCTGTTTCCAATGGGAGTTGATGTGGAGTCATCAAGGCTACGTTCAAGGAGGGAGGATACCGGAGACCACAGTGTTTCCACTGACAATAAACCTCGGAGCCGTGTAAGATGTTTGCTTTCTGCCGGCAGTGAGCTTAAATGCACCGCGAGAAACTCAACATAGCGTATGACTTCGGCAAGTTGACCAAATGCAGATTCACTTTTAAAGTCCACGCGCGAGACACTACACTCACCACTCTGATGTGACTGCTTCTTTTTGTTAGATCTTTGGCTGAATAATCCGGAGAGGAATTTTAAGCTGTCGGTCAGCAATTGCTCTCCCAAATCCAAAAGTTGGCGAGCACATACTTTGCACGCATCATACAATTTTGAGCCGCGGAATGTTGAGGTCAGACCTTGTTTAGCGAACGTGGCGGCTGTATCATGAGAATCGACCGTTGCAAAGGTCCAATACGGCAAAAGCTAACAAGAGAAAAGCGTAGATGCCAACAGTATAAAATACTATGGAATATTGGGAAATAACTGCAACACAAAACAGTAAATTTGGCATCCATATTAGTAACAGTAAAATTTTATACATACACGATAATAACGATTAAGATAACTCGTTAAAACCATCTCGACTAGAATATGGTAGGTTCGGTTCGCTTGCCAGAATGTGCGCTAAAAGCAAGCTTAATTGGGTACCAGGGCTTATCCAAGAGGATGTCTGGTCATAACGAGTAGAAATTTTAAAGAAGCACCAAAATTTAATGTTAAAGGAAAACAACAGAAAGCTTGAAAATTTCGTAACAGTGTAGTTACTATTATCGGAAGATTAGATCCGTCTCAGCTGGCAATACTAAACAATTGAACCTTAATACAAAAATTCAAAGAAATAGGAAAGACCGTGTAATGCCGTTCGCATACTAGACAGACACCATGATCAAATTAAGCTAGCACGAAAGCCATGCACCACATGTTCCAACATATGCATGCTACCCTCGAAAAACTATGAATTATGGACAACAGTGCCTTAACTGTAAACATTTCAGAGTATTTTAAGGTGAAAGATTTAATCCAGGAACCGTGAACGCCAGCAAATTTAATTGCGATATCTGATACAGATATGGCACCCATACACCAGTAGTTAACGCCGATCAATTTCGGACAGAACAATTTGCTCACTATTTGCCTAAAGGATAGGATCGATTGGATTGCCAATCTAACGTAAAGAGATTAGCATAAAAAGGAGAACGGTGCTCAGATTACAACCATGTTATCCTGGTAACGAGCATAAGTCGGTTTGCCCATAATTCACCGTCAATCGAAGAATAACAAATTCGTGACGAGAGTGCTCTCAAGAATGACCATTTAATACACACAGCAAAAGCGCGGTGGATATCAGCTACACATCTAAAGCCTCAAACAGGTACTATGAAGGGTCGAATCGAGAGGTGTGCGTGAAAAAATTCTTTCCTGTTATGGTGATTTCTACGTCTAACCGATAGTACTGCTGTATGAAGAATATGGAACTTGTACGAAGACTTCATCACACCGGATGAGTTGATTACAAATAATCGATATATAAAATTGAAATCCACGAAGGGGTGTTTGTTAGAATGTATCCTTGTGATCCCTGTTTATTTACCCATATCTAAAAGTTGAGAATGTGACATTAGCTCAACCTACATCGGGCCTATTCGACTGTGAGACCCATGACCCCGGATTTGTGCGTTGCTCTACACCGTTTCCCTCAATTGCGCGATTACGTGGGAGCCGAGAAGTGGTAAACAAAG
Source organism: Atriophallophorus winterbourni (assembly GCA_013407085.1). NCBI lineage: Eukaryota > Metazoa > Platyhelminthes > Trematoda > Plagiorchiida > Microphallidae > Atriophallophorus > Atriophallophorus winterbourni. Next base: position 60,377 of record JACCGJ010002143.1, read on the forward strand.
CTTCAATCAGGGTCTACACTGACTGAGCATAAAGAGCGGAGCGAATAAATGGGTAAATCCGATAAAACATCGCCATAGTACCCCAAATATACAGGGATCGACTAAAGAGCATTAAGAATAGTCAAGACAAGAAAGTGGGACTGGAACCAGTCGGTCACAAAAGCGAAACATAAAAAATCCATTCGAACAACAATTGGGTAACAGCTCGTCAGATAAAGGATGAGTGGTGAGAAGAGTGCTCAAGAGCAAATTACAAATGGTTCACCAATGTATGAGACCACGAGGCTGTGTGTACGCTAGGTGTCAATTAGTTAAAATCCAACCGGTGAACGTGTTATTTATAGCGGAACTTGGGAATACGGAGCACGATAACCTCCGTACAATAAACTAATCGGAAATTATTGGAGTGAATCGGAGACTGGTGTCTTATGTACAAGCTATATTGTATATAAGGCGGTTTTGATTTTCAACCTCGTAGGAAGAGGTTTGCAACAAGTTGTTGCTACGATAATCTTGTTATAAGGTGAGAGCATAATACATATTGCACATAACTATTCATTAAAATGGCTACGAATAGAGGTTAATTGACAGTTTTGTGACGTTTTGTTCCCGACCCAAAAGGTTCAAGGGAAACAAACAGAACTCAGGTTTTAAAAGTTCAAATATGGAATACAATCTATTTAAGCCATTGCGTTTGTTAATATAGGCCGTTTAGTAAACTCGGTGAATACTTTGGCTTTGAGCAGATATAGCTACGGTCGCTGATACAACTCCTGTGTCAGGAGCGATACATTAAATAATGAGTTCGTAGGATATTTGTGCAGAATGGCGTGCTACTCACAAAATCCGGCTTAAACTGGTCTACATGCAAAACTGGTAAATTATCAGCGGAATATGTAATATTTTTCCGGCGATTCTAGCTAGGAATGTATGCATGAAATCACAAGCTTAATCCAGGTAAAGCACCGAACATAATGTATGTGGAATATGAATATGCAGGAGAAAATGACAGATCCCATTGCTCTCGCTGTCTGCTCAAATTGCTTTCAATCATCTCACACTACATGCAAACCTTTTTACTGTTTTCCGGTTTGTAGTTCTTTGGGCAGGCCTGACATCCCAGCGGCATTCGATTCAATCGATCGCAAAAATCTTTGGAACTGTCTGGTGAGACTTGGAATACTCGAGATGTATGTTTGGATCTTGAAAACATTATATTTCCAAACCTCGGGAAGGGTTCGAGCGTACGGACAATTGTCGTCCTCCTTCAATATCTCATGCAGGGTGTGGCAGAGCTGCCCTATCTCGCCGTTCCGTTTTAACTTCGCGATCGACGATGTCCTAAGGAAAGTTTTAGCCAATCTGATGGGCGCAGACGTTGAACTTGTGCCGGGTGAGAGAACTAGCGAGTATGTGGATGACATCGCATTTCTGGGAGATGACCCTCATATAATGCAACAAGCCCTGGAGAGCTTGGAATTTGATGCTTTAAGATATGGCATGTGTTTTGCGCGTAACAAGTGTAAAACACATACCCAGGACTGGAGCTTCAACCATCCAAATCTAACTGTGTGATGTCAATCTTGAATTGGACGACAGCTTGGTTTACCTTGGCAGTTGTATCTCTGCTGCTGGTTGTGTCGAAGACGAGATCTCACAACCTACTCGCAAAGCTGGTGTATCGTTTGCTAACCTTCGCCATTTGTGGTGCCGACGCGATGTTTCAATCCACAGTAAAGGCCGAGTATACAACGCAGTGATTGGCCAATGGTAGTGAGCTGCATGCTGAAACACGCTGGAGTCTTACTACCATTTCTATTTCCCCCTCATATCTGTCTAGGCCTGGGCAACCTGACAGTATCTTAGCCCACGTGCAGTCTCTGACTGTTCGGCACTTTGCCTGGATCAGGCTTGTGCTTTCATACATACTCTACTTTATGGCCGCGATACCTGGTATATCCGAGCGGAAGATGTCCGTCGGCTTTATGTTTTTGACACCCGTTGCCTGCGAAAGGGTTGCTCGCATTCGGTGGCAGCATCTCGTTACAAATATAGATGTCTGCAAGTGGGTGTTAGGACGAAGAGGCCAAGGACTGAGAGAAATGCTGATGCATTTTCGTTTGCGATGGTTGGGACGTTTTCAAAATGCATCATCACGGTTTACCATACTGCGTATTATTCGCAGAGCCTACTAGTAGCTGGGAGAAACGATCGAGTGACCAGCCTATGAAGTGGCACGTCGGGATTAAGAAACTCGCCGTAGCGCTAGGCTCAGTTGGGCGTATTCGTATGCCTGGAAATCTTGCGAGATATAGCTACAAACGGAAGTCAGGGGCGCTAGTGTGTTTTAATAAGTGTCTCCTAATCTCTTATCCGGTATATTGATATTATTATATTATATTAGATGAAAAAATAAAAAAAACAAAAACTCGCATGCAGTGAATCTACAAAAACAAGCTGCGTTTTGCGCATTTGCTTTGGATACTCCGCGTTCCTGTTTGTCACGCACTTGCTTATCTGCTTCTCCTGCTTCATATTGCTTTGCACTTTGTCTGGCTCCAGACTTGCGCCTCATGATGATGACGATGATGATGTGGGCTAAGATACTGTCTGGCTGCCAAAACAATCAAATATACAAGGATGATAAAAGGAAATAGCAGAGAGGCCCCATCGTGTTTCTGCACGCAGCTAGCTCTCGGTGACGAAATAATTTTGCGCGCTGTTTGCTGCAAAGCAAAGACCAACTGCACGATTGCGCATTCGTGATCTAAGAGCGTAGATTATGATGAAGCAATACCTCACAACACGTTGTTTTAAACTAATTCTGCTTCACATTACCGAACGAATTGCGAGATGAACGCTTGCCCTTTGAAGCACACGTTATTGAGCACTACGAAATCTACATATTTATGTAGATAAATTGGCCAAGGCAGCACAATCAAGCCTAATAAGTCGTGTGATAGAATACACTGTAGCCAAGTAAGTTTAAATATCACGTGATTGAAGTTAACGTTTAGGCAATCGGATAGCAACAATATCTAATTTAGATGGATTGATATACTTGCCAAATGTAAAAACAAAAGAAAAAGAAAGCATGGATGACAGAATTCGAGGTCTGATTCGGGCGGTGGATAATAATTGTACCGCCAGAATCTGAAGATGGATTTGCCACGTGGTATGATGAAAACTAACCTGCTTTATATAAGTACCGAGGTCCCGACCAACACGATCAGCCACCAGACCCATTGCCGTTTGTGCCCATTCACGAACTTTTCTATCAGAGTCCCTAGTTATACGCGTATAAATAGATGGCCAAAATGGCAACACAGCGAGCAGGGTAGCATCTTCGTAAAGAAAATTGCCGGTGTCCTCATCTCGCTGCTTAAGTGCATCACAAAAATCCTGAAGTGCCTTCTGTTTCGTCACAGAATCCTTTTTATCCAAGCGTTTCAAAATACCAAGCAAATTAGGATTCAACCCGACAGCATCGGGGTTTTGAGGAAGGGGGACAAAAGCGGTAGCAACATTATGGTTGAAATTAGATGATGTCTCACTGGACGATGGTGTAGGATACACGTGTGAAAGAAATGTGATTGGTAACCCCAAGCCACCAGTTTGATTTAACAGAAATTGTGCAGCCTTATCACTGCTTGATGGCTTCAAATTATCTTTGACTCGGGGTTGACTCGCGGTAGATTTCTTCTTACCGCCCATTCTGGAAATAGAAAGGTAAAATGGAACTAAATGATAGCAACAGTGTTATGATTTAGGAATAGGTGGCTGAAACGTGAAATCTCGAATTAGAAACGGAAAGAATCCGTGTAAAGCTTTCATAGCATTATGCTTAAATAAGAAAAAGTGGAAAGTCCAAAAATTTCGAAAGTGGTTTCTGTAAAGTGGAATAAAGGTCTCTGCTGTATACTTTCAATAGATGCAAGAGAACGCTTAAATGTAATACAAGGTATAGTATGGCATGAAAGCACAAGCCTGATTCAGGTAAAGTGCCGCACAACAAGGACAAAGTTATATTGTACCAGAGCACATTCATTCATTCAGTCCCTCCGTGCCGGATGGCACATGAGGCGAAGACAAATTCACGCCAGTGGTTCCGGTCTGTCAGTGCTTCCGTTGCCGTCTGCACCGTGAATCCTTGTGCATGTGGTTCGCGTTCCAACGTTCTGCGCCAAGTTTCCTTGGGCCGTCCCCTTTTTCGTTTACATTGCGGATGCCAGTGCATGGCTTCGTATGCGAACTGGGATCCATCCTGCAGACATGACCGAACCACGGATCTGTTGTCATCGTTTCCGTAGCAATGTAGTTTTTACGGGATAGGGTTGCTAGCCCTAAGCCCAACCCTCCTCCTTTCTCAGACGGGCTTGGGACCGTCCTGGACGGAGTTAACCAGAGCACAACCCAAGTAATAATTACTCAAATGCTTAACACTAAAAACTTTTATACTATTAGTCACTATTGACTAACTAGACCGAACACTACACGTAGCAAGAACAAAGGCAGACCTTTCAGGCAAAGAGCATTTACGTCTCTGGCCAAAAGGTAGATTTTTGCTGCCGGAACAATGTGTCACATTCACGGTCGCCGCCATAACATCCTCAGTCAAATAGTCAGACCGAGCGCTTGGTCGACAGTCAAGTGTGCTCTACTAAAATCGAGTGGAGAGGGGACATCCGTCGATGGTCTGCAACGTTTCCGTTCAACAGAAACAATGAAATGTACAAAGCGGATAGGGAACAGTGAGAAAATAAAAGTGGATAATTTTTTGTCCATTTACACACGCCATTTTTCGAAATTTTTTTCAATATAGTTTTTGAAAGCTAGGAAAATGTCAAGGAATAATAGAGATGATGCACTCTTTCCATTGTTGTCGGTTCATTGCCATCGTTGCCAATGTGTCCAGCCATACACTCTCACCTTCTCTTGCACCCCATCCAGGCAAGCGCGCTCGTCCAACCCTGGCTAAACCAGAAGTGAGCCTTTTCAACCCACTCTTCCATGTTAGTGGCTGACCACCAGCCACTTTTTTCCAGTCTGTACCAGCTGACGCATAAAGCGCTCGGCGTGGTAACCGTTCGGGTTTAGTGCGCAGGACGTGCCCCAACCAGCGGAGGCGACGTCAGTTAATGGCTGTCTGAACACTAGTGCCGTTGCTTCCTAAGACGCGGCGCCTGACCTCAGAATTGCAAACGTGGTGTTGCCACCAAACGTGAGCAATCCTTCGCAGACAACGTTGGTCGAAGACCTCAAGCCTCCTAACATCTGCGCGAACTGTCCAACATTCACTCCCGTATAGCAATACTGTCCTTACCGAGGTGGAATGTATCCTTCCTTCAAGACCCAAGCTCACATTAGGCGATCTCCGTGAAGTGTGGTTGTCAGAATCCGTCCGTCAGAGTTGGGGCGAATCGGTTATCATACCTATATTTAAAAAGGTGTGCGAAGCTCATGCTCTAATTACCGTTGGATAAGTCTCACTTCCATCATTACGAGATTATTAGCGTCCATATGTCTTTGAAGATTAACATCGCATAGGGAATCACAGATCCGAGAGCAGCAAGCTAGCTTCCGGTCTGGCTGAGGCTGTGTCGACCACATTTTTACTCTTCGATGGATCTTAGAACTGCGGCACACTTATCGACAGCCGAAATAGCTATCGTTTTAGATTTCAAAGGAGCATTTGATTCAGTCGACCGAAATGTCCTGTTTAACACCTTGCTGTGCAAAGGCGTTCCGCAAAAGTATGTCAACATACTACGTGCACTTTATGTTCATGCATCTGGATGCGTTAGGGTTTACAACGAACTCTCACCCAAATTCCACAATACAAGTGGCGTCCGACAAGGATGTACGATTTCGCCGTTTTTGTTCAATTTTGTAATTGATGCCATCATGGAATTATGCAACGAAGGAGCCCCAGCTTTCGAAGGTCACATAATGCCAGGCGGCAAGCTTCTCGACTTGGACTATGCTGATGATATAGTTCTGCTCTTCGACTCGTACACAGATGAACAGGCGATACTGAACAAGCTAACTAGTATTGTGCCCGCATTTGGAATGCTTTTTGCACCCTCTAAGTGCAGTGTTCTGCTGCAGGACATAGACTTATCAAACAGCACTTTATTACTTGACAATCAGGCGCTTGAAATTGTAGATCGTTTTACGTATCTCGGTAGTTGTATCAATAATTCTACATCGTTAGACAAGGAGGTCTCGGCACGCATTTTTAAAGCGACCGTAGCATTCCGCAACCTAGGTCACCTCTGGCGCCAGAAAGGACTGTCTTTGTTACTCAAGGGTAGAGTCTATAAAGCGACAGGTCGGGCTGTGTTACTGTACGGGTGCGAAACCTGGAAGTTACGTAAAGAACACATCCAGAGTCTCCAAGTATTTGACAACCGATATATCCGCAACATTTTAGGAGTTAGCTGTTACAATCGCATACGCACCGATGCTCTCCGAAATAAGTTGTTGGGTAGTAATGTTGATATAGAGAAGCAGATCAACCTGTATAGGTTACGCTGGTTGGGTCACTTTTTACGGATGCCGGACCACCGACTTCCAAAACGGATTCTTTTTGCGATGCCACATTCTGATTGGCGTAAATCTCGGGGTGGCCAAACCGTCACATGACATAGGCAGTTAAAAACCCTTACTATAACCTTTCTAAAGTAGGCACAGCGCGTCTCCTGGGCTGGTGTCCACGCAATCAGATATCGCAATGGCTAGTTACGCTTCAGGATATGTCCCGAAACCGAGTTCAATGGCGGTCTTGCACTAAGCATCTTCTTGGAGTGTTTGCTTAACCTTGTATGTTGTCAAGCAGGGTGACGAGAAAAGCTTGTTATGATGCATGACAGTGAAAGCCGCAAGGAAGCTGCCATGCTGCTGTCGCTCTACTCGTTCACGAAACTTGTTTGAATGCATGTTCCATTCGAGGTGGAGGCACCTCTTCCCAGTTTGTTTGTGCTTACTCTTCTATCAAATCCGTAGCTATTTAAGTCCCACCCTTCCCCATCTTTTAGGATTTTACTTTTTGGTTGTGTGGCAGTTAAGCATTCGGTACGTGCTACCGGTGTAATGCTGTCTATGAAGATGATGAAGCTCAAATCACATCTCTTCCACAGGCAATAAGTTTAGTGAATGCCAGACTGGCTTCAGTAATTCTGGACGTGATTTCCTGCTCTATCCGACCCCAAGCAACCACCAGACTTCCTAGGTATTTGAACTGCTCAACATGATCGAGAGTCCGATCATTTATGGCAAAATTTGGCAGTTAACCAGACCAGTCCGGATGGCAAGGGAGTGTCTGCGGCAGTCCAATCTACTGTGTTGATGTGTTAACTACAGATGATGACCACGATTTTCAAAGTATGTGCCCATTTCCAGCACACCCCTACGTGGGTGAGTTTCGTCCGTCAATATCCGGTACGCAAGAATCAGATCGCCTCGGATGCGACCGTAGTTTGTAGAGAATAACGGCAGAGTTATAAAGACGTTCCCCGTAGCTGACGAAGCTAAGTCTCTTCACAAGCTTTGTAGAACGTCTCTGTGGTTGTTCTAAGGCGTGCTGGTCACGTTTCAACCATGGGCATATTACAAGTGTGGCCTGATGTAAGCCAGAAGAAACGGAAAGAGACGTGGATCGATTGTTCCGAACGCACGCTTTAAAAGCCCAAATTTTCTATTTGCCACCGTTGAAGCGCGACTACACTGAGCAGAACAGCCCAAGTCATTTTGTGCAATCACTCCGGGTGCTCAACCGCATACCGTCGAAGGAAATCTGGGCACGTGATTGGCTTTTAGCCACCTTCAGCCCTGTGCAACTAGAACTTGAAATTGCTTTGTGACAGCGAGCATCTTGCCACCCATAATATAGCTAGGGTCGCCAGGAAGATGAATACGTAATACATAGCATTTATCAGTGTTGAATGGTAAGCAGTTGATCGTAGACGATGCGTGTAATGAATCCAGGTTGGATTGAAGTTTCCTTGTATTACTGGTTGATTTGATGACTCGCCAAAACTTAATATCATCCGCAAACAGGAGAAACGGTGAACACATGCCGTTTACAATGTATCACGTAACAAAGAAAAGTGTAGTATTTCAAATTTTGTAAAGTCACGTGAACAAGTGATGATCGAGATATGCCTTATAATAAAAAGGGTGAAAAGCCGTGACGAAATGGGGTAGATCGTTCCACGTTTGAGTGGAGTGCTTCAAGGCTCGGCGATTGGTTCATTACTTTTTCTTATTTTGTAAACGACTTGGCAGCCTGCTTGAGTTCACGTTGCTACTTTTTTGCTGATGATGTTAAGATCCTAGGAACCGACAGTAGAGAATATCTCTGATTTAGAAAAAGTAATCGAGTGGACAAAAACATGGGACTTTTCACTAAACTTGGGGAAGAGCTGCGTTCTGACGACTGATCTGGCGACAACCGAACTAGAAGTCGGCGAAGATACTATTAGAATAGCTGCTGCTCAGAAATTGAAGGATCTCGGTATTACTATAACAGGAGATTATAAGCGGGCTACTCAATGTGCCGAAGCTGCAAACAAGGCTCGCAGAGAATTGTTCAGACTGCGCTCAGTGTTGTCATGCTGAAAACATTCAATATTCATTCCCTTATACAAAGTAGTCGTGCGTGGAATACTGCGTTCAATTCTGGGTACCGTAATTAAAAAGATATAGCATGTCTCGAAAAGGTCCAGCGATTTGCGACTAGGATGGCTGATGGTCAGACAGGTAAAACCTATGAGGCAAGACTGAAACACCTCGATCTGTTCTCCGTAAAGAGACGGCGGCTGCGAGGCGACCTAATAGAAGCCTTCATGATTCTAAAGGGTCTAACGGGTGATAATATTACTGAACTCCTTAAACTTGCCCCTAAATCAGCTACAATGGGTAATTCTATGAAACTTCTTAAGAGTAGGCCCAGGTTGCTGGCACGTGAGCACTTTTTCAACAACCATGTGGTCAACATCCCAGATTGTATAGTAAACCTCCCAAATGTGTTGAGCTTTAAAAAGGAATTAGACGCCAAATGGCCTACTATATTCTCGCACATTGTCTAATAAAAAAACTTAAAAAACAAAAAAGTAGTTATATTTTTTATCTCATATCTGTCAAGGCTTGGGCAACCTGACAGCATCTTAGCCCACATACAGTCTATGAATGTGCTTTACTTTGCCTCGACTAGGCTAGTGTTTTCATAAATCATACATTGTTCAAGCATATTATTGCATTGATTCCTGAATAGATGACCTATCACCGTGCTGGTGAAGAGAACCCCTACCTTACTTTTTTTGTATTTTTTGCAATTCATCTGATTCATCTTCGTTCAGATTGTTGTTACGCTGTTACGTATTTGTCTCTCATAACTGAATACAATTACAATATTTCTCCTGCATAATGGGCCGCGTTGATACGATGATTAAACGAAATAACTGTGTAAAACATACCCAGGATGTTAATGATGGCGATCCTGCCATCCAGTGTGATCGCTGTGATGCTTGGCAGCACCTGCGATGCACAAAAATTTCTAAGTCGTTCAACGATTCTCTGAAACATCAAAAAAATGAGGAGATATTCTTCTTCTGCGTTGCTTGTAGAGCACGGCATCGAAGGGACAAACTAGAAAAACACCTAAATCTTTTTTTCAAGACGAATCATCGAACCTGACACCATCTGACGATCCCCCTAAGAAAACTGCTTACGCGGAGGTAACAGCTAACGCTTCCATATCATCATTTCCGGACCCGTATGGTGCTATTGTCACCAGACTGCTACGCCTCGAGTCTCTACTGGAAACGGACTTCCCACCTGCTTGCACAAGTCCTAAAGATGATCTGGTATTGCCGAGTATGACTCGATCAACAAAATCACACACTACTTCACACGTAAAGCTACAACCAAACAACGCTGGAAAACTGCCTACAGTTCCAAAAGCCAATCACAAGATCCCTGACCATTGTATGTACAAATGTGCCGGAAAGTGTATCTCCATGCTTTCAAGCACGCAGGCAAGATGATGTGCAACAATGGCGAGCTCTCTGTGTGAAACTGAAACTTGATGTAGACCCGGTTTCTTTAGTACGTCTTCCCAGACACCCAAACTCGCCTCACGCGGATGCCCCACGTCTACACAGAATCACCCTTGACTCCGCGGAGAAGGTTGAAGAGGTCTTGCTCTTAGCCCATCTTCTCCGAAATACAAATTTGCCTGTTCGTATTTTTCCAGACGTTTCATTGGCCTCAGAGGCAGATGCAAAAGCTAGAAGGTTACGATTGGAAATCTGCTAACGATAAACGCGGCACTTTTGTCCACGGTGTTTGTTTGAATCCCCAAACCCTCCAGCTTGACGAGCAATCGGCGGTGGGGCACGCAGTCGAACGCCTTACTGAAGTCGATAAAAATGACATCGACCGCTTGACCAGAATCAGTCAAAGCACCAGGAGCAGATTACTTACGCATGAGCGATTTTTGGTGAATCCGTTGTTGTGGACACCAACGCCCACACTCCAAAAGAAAGTGCTCTATTTTCATTTTGATCAGCTTCTCTAAAATTTTACCGATCACA
>JACCGJ010002144.1:0-90993 GCA_013407085.1 Atriophallophorus winterbourni
CAGATTTCCTTCGATGGTAGCGGTGAGACCATCAATACTATAATTTGTAATACAATACTACAACGTATTTACAGTACTACAATTTCTTCTTTTTCTTCTTGATAGACAACAGGGGGTCAAGCCCTTGTAAGCCGCATTTGCAATTTGCAATATTACAATTTGATTGTATGAACAATTTAGTAATTATTGATGATGATTAGCATGTCTTGGATTTCCAAGTATAAAATTATTTATTTATTTATTTATTTGTTACAGAATCATACAAAACGAAGCGCGCTTCTCATTTTCGAACACGCCGTATCAGAGAAAACATCGTGTTGGCTGAATTAGTCTATTTTGCGCTCATTATGGGGAAAGAGTTTGAGGTGTGTGGTGATTTTAAATAGCCTTCATTTGTTGTCCTTTTGAACAACTGATTGGCAAGTACATAGCGCAGATTAGTGTTCGCACTTGGTAACATAGATATTCTGTGACAATTTTGACGTCTATTGACGTTTTTGAGCACATTCCCCTCCTGTTAGTCGCAATTATTGTGTGTTTATAAATAACCTTAATCTAATAATTTTGTCATTCAGATTAGTGGGACATCATCCAGGAACATCGTTGAACATCGTATCCTCCAAATAAGGACTCATTTAATCCGCAGCAAATGTTATATAAATGATGATAAAATGGAAGGATTGAAACGCTACAATAAAACTGCGGATGGGATCGAAAAGGGATTCCTTGTGTGACAATCGATTGAATTTTTAAAGATCATGTTTTTACCGATTATTAAACTCAGGATTGAACGGTGAGTTTACAGTGACAAATACAATTCATCTCTAAAATCTTTACGACAGTCACCTGGATTTTTTGGATTTTTGTAAGAAGCAGTGGTTGGATGAAAATCCTTTTGTCCTGGCATTTGATATGTCGTGATTTTTTTAATTATTCGACACGCGTTTTTTCAACTATAAAACAGGTATCTGAAATTAGATAAACTTTTATGCCATAAAATTGTAGTATCTCACCGAAGATGCTAGAAACCAGCTGAAAATGGAGCATGGGAAATAGCGTGTGTTGAAAAACCGGTTACAAGTGGGTTAAAACAATATGGCCGAACACAGATATATATAGTCTGTCATAGTTTTAATTTCATCGGCCTTGTAGCTCTATTACATGACGTAATTGTTGTGAAAGTGTAAGATCACCAAGCTCAGCGCTGGATAAGTGTTTTCCCACCTCAATCTACCAAACCCACAGAACAATCACAAGCAATCTCTGCCTATCCCCTTTCATTGCAACAAACCCGCTCAGACCGTAAATTTAAATGGCCAAAAATGCTGATCGGCTATTGTACCGGGTGACTCACTCTATTGTCATCCTTGAAACGTCCCATTCTCTATTCACACACGTTTTAACCGAACTGTCTACCAACCTGGGAAAACTCTATCATTGCTTCATCTGAGATCAAGGGCATTTATAACCTTTCTTCACTCTATTGGGGAGTTATGTTGTTATTTGTACAGTCTTATGTTTTGTATCATTCTATTTTGTTAACTTGGACATTATCGTTTCAATACCGATAGCGCCATATTGATCTATTGATTTCTAATGATCCTTATCACTCACACTTCATTGATTATATGTTCGATAACTCAATCTACATTATTTATCTGTTAAATACCATTCGTACCTATTCTGCACACAAATTAATAACAACAAACTCTTTCTCCACGCACGTCTTCGTTCTTCTCTTGTTTCTTCCGATTCAATGTTGTATGTAATTCAAGGCAATTCAAGGTTTTTAATTGTCCAAAAAGCAAGAAGCTTAACAACAACCATAGGATGGTAAAAATTGAAATTTAAGTGTATAAACAATATAAGAAAATAGATAAATAGTATATAGGTGTTCTGGAAACGAATAATGCAATAACAATTCGTCTAATTTCGTTTTATAGTCATGCAAGCTAGTGGGGTGAGCAACGGTTGAAGATAAACTGTTCCAAGTAAAACAGACACGGACAGAGTAAAATTACCTTCCGCAGTTCAGGCGTGAATTAGGTATTACCAGCACATATTCATGGGTCCGATAATTTCTCGTATTCCTTCACGTGAATAAATCCTGTAAGGGATGGTTCTGGGTATGGAATGTTCTGCAAAGTGAGATTAGGTCTCCTCTGATTTGTCGATATGGAAAATCGAACAGATTCAGTTGAGCTATCCTTTTTTATATGGTTTGTTTCGGATGCAGGGAACTAGTTTTGTTGAGCGGTGATAGATTCGCTGCATAAGTTCCACATCCCTATTGAACCACGGAGACCATGACTGCACACTGTATTCCATGACTGGTATTAAGTATGTATGCATGACCCTTTGGAATATCTTGCTCGAAAATTTCCAAAATTCTCGATTGAGTAAGAACAAGAAGAAGAAATTTGCTCTATTCATGTAAACGAATTTTCGCAGTTACACAAATTTCACCAAAAAATTAAAAAAAAATTGACCGGCAGGTCCCAATATCAATTTGTCGACTGAACGATGTTTCTTTTCTGTCTTAATTGATAATTTTCCCATTTGATCCAGTTTATTACCAAATGGTGTAACCAAAATTTTTGAGACAAAATTGTCACAACATTTCCTGGTATCTCGTAATTCGTTCAAAATTGCGCGTCGAAGATTGACCTCAGTTGATACGAAAAATGATGCATCTTATCCACACCTAGCGTTGACATTTAACGAAAAATATTGAAAAAACCTGCACAGAAATTAATGTTATGCACGGCCGATTTGAAGGCCCCGCCTGAGTAGACTTAGAACACGTGTTGCTTTTTCAAAAGCAGTATTAGTTTGAAGTGATGATTTCAAACCGGAGCATATCCAGACACCCAAATCTTTTTTTTCACTGCAATTTTCGAGGACATGCGAACCTGTGTGATATGTGAACTCTGCTCTATTCCCCACATTCATGATCCTGCGTTTGTTGAAGTTAAACGGCAGTTTGTTGTTTAACGACCAGCTGTGAAGCGTATCAACATCCTTTTGTAATAGCAGACAGTCTTCTGGACTACGAATGCTGCGCTACATCTTTATCTCGTCCGCAAATAACTAAATGTTACATCGAACAATTTCCAGTACTTCGTTGACATAGACAAGAAAGAGGATCGGACCAAGGACTAAACCTTGGAAAAATCCGCTTGTTGCTGCGATTGGTTTGGATAATGCACCATGAACACGTACCTGGTTAGTGCGATTTGTTAGGTAGTCATTTAGCCAATTCAACTACTTTCAAGTGATACCAAGCCTTTGAAACTTCTGCAGTAGTAGGGATTTGTCAACACGATCGAATGCTTTTGATATATCTAAGTAGCACGCATGTTTCGCTTGTACTTTATATACCGATTTTGTTCAATCATCTAGCGTTACCAGTAAATTAGACAAACAGGAATAATTTCGTCGGAATCCATGCTGGTTTCTCGAAAGCAACTGATTATTCTCGAAATGTTTCATTAGATCGTCAACAATGAGTCGCTCAAATAATTTAAATATCACTGGTATATAACAGGAAGACACGCATTCTAAGTTTCATTCCTTACAGCCTCTATAGATTAGAAACTCAACCTCTTCAGCTACTTCATCTGTCGTTATTGTTCGCAATGGTTCAAAAGGTTTTTTGACATAGAGTGGTTTCAAACGTTTGATGTAAATTGTTTACTGATAATTCGGTTCTCGTGGATCGCTTAGCACGCAGGTGGTTTCTGAAAACACCCATTAACTTAGAATCGTCCTCTCCGCATGTGAAAAAACTTCGACTATGTACCATGCCACGGGTCTCCAACATAAACCATGCTAGGTCCACAAGATGAAATTGCGAGCCTGTGGCAACTTTTTTCATAGTATTCCTTTGGTGTGCGTGAAAACGCACCAATTTTTCTTTTGCCATTGCATGCGATTTATTCAGGGTCTCCTTCAAATTATTTACATAATCAAATGAAGGGATCCCGTGTGTGTCAGGATGCAGCAAAAGTATGTCTGCAAGTAGTCGCAATTCTATCCCTGTAATCATGAAATGCGGCGTTTGTTGTGTAGACATGTGTACATTCGCTCCATAAGCTAACAGACGTTGCGGGACTGCTGTATCCAAATATTTCGTGTTTTCGAAATTGATAACTGCATCGGAAAATGCTTACAGAGTTCTGTTAGTTCGATCTAACAACCCGTTGCCCTGAGGAATGATAGGCCGTCGTATTTCACTTATATTTTATTTTATTAAATGCATTGGAAGTTGCTTCCACGATCTTAGTATAATTGTATTGAAACACACCATCTAAAAACCTTAGTAGAGAACAAAATCTAGGTTTTTGTAAATGCATCAATGCGTTCGACTGGTTCGGTCTCGAAATGTTTATAAAAATATTCTACTATCACTAAAATATATCGGTTTCCAAGTGCTGTTTGTGAAAGTGAACCCACTGTATCGATTTTAACCATTTCGTTAGGAATGCCTGTGAGTGAACATGTCAGTAGGGATGTTTAACTGATTTTGCATTCTTGATTTTTGCGCACAGAACGCACGTCTCACACAAGTTTCGAATATCTCTTCGTTGATGGGGTTACCAATAGCGGTGACGTATCCCATGCATCATTTTTTCTTTCAGATATTACCCAAGGTTTCGTGCAATGAGCTCTGTAACTTGGTATCGAAATTTTCTGGTACGACCATTAACGGATTATTTTTTGGGTGATTGGTTACATATTAAACCCTATTTTCCATACATAGACATTTTCACAACAGAAACCCAACTAGAGCCAGACATTTAACGCGAGCTCGGTTTGCTCTCTCCGTGTTTGAAACGTTCATAAATCGTGGTTGTGGTCTGGTCCGTAGCTTGAACTTTGCTCCTGTAACAAACCGTCATTTCTTTTGCATTTTTTTGTATTTTTCGCCAATATTATCGTTTGCTTTCATATCGCACAACACGTAGAAAAGGATGTCAAAGTCTTTCTTCGTTCCTATTGTGAATGAAAATTGTAATGTTGGTTATTCTATTTTTTATATAATATGCATTGTCAATCCATTTGTTTGGTCGAACTCTACGCCGCTCTCTTCGGAGTTCGTTACTGTTTGCCTAAAGGGTGGTGATGATTTTAAACTCATTCTACTGAACGTATTTAACACTTCAATATAATATTTAATACTTTATGGAATTAAAACACTCTGTTGTTACACCCAGACGTAAATCTGGCTCGAAACACACTGTATTGAACGATCGCAAAAATAACCACCCAGCAAATCTATTTAGGTTACTTGAAAAATGGTAAAAAAAAAATGCTGTCACGAATTTCTTCTGTAAAGCTCAACACAAATTCATGAATAGAAATTCTTGCATTACATGAACAGATTGAATTGTTCGACTATATTGCTACTTTCACTGAAGAGGATTCCGCAGTCGTAGTTGTGTTCCTAGACATTACTATAGCGTTGAATATTGTTCTTCATAATTTATTATTATCGAAACTTGAATCATATTGCATAGCAGGCAATCTTTATTCTCAGCTAACTTCTTTTCTTACCGATCGCACTTACTCTTTTGAAGTCAATGGCAGATCACTGTGAACAATTTGTAACTACTGTTTACATTTGTTTTATATTGAACGTAGAATTCCACTGCAGTTGTGATCTTGAAAATTCCTTCGCGATTTTACATATCACAATTTGATTGTACAAACATTTCGGCAATTATTGATCAGGACTATCATGGCTTGCATATCCAAGAATGAAATTATTTATTTTTCTTTTATTATCAGGATTGGCAACCACTAAGAGATTTCGATGGTGCGCGTGATATTGAATCAGTATTGCCACAGCGGGAATCCGGTCTGTGCAGACAATCGATGTTACACTCGTGCTGTATTTCCTGACACCTGGCGGTCGGCTATTCTGTGTCTTTGAAGTTTGAAAAGCATTGTAAAGAAGAATGGTTAGTTCTTACAAGGAATCGTCGTCTAAGTATGAGGTATAAAATAACAAGGGAAATAAACGAGTGCAAGCAACTCCATTCTTGTAACGCAATAGTTTCTTTCGTTCTTTCTGAGCGAAAGCAATATCATGTTCTTTGCCATATATTATGATTTGCGACAATACAGCGGCTATGGATACTTCACTTACATCTTTGTCGGGGCTATGCCGTGTTAATTTCCATTCTGAAATCCAGACAAACATCATCATGTCATCCGTCTTCGATCATATCTAATATTCCATTTGGCTTGCGCTACCGGCTCTTTATCTCATACTTGTATGAATCTATTATCAACCGACTATGACTTCATTATCACTTCAAGGCTCGATCGAGTGCTTCACGGAAGCCCCTTCCCACTTTTTCCGCTATAAAACGACTGCCGGAGATTTTAACTTGCCTACACATAACTGGGTAGAAACTACCGATATAAGCCTTGTGGTGACGGTTCAAATAATAATCAATATTCACTACAGCCTTCATTCTTTTTCTTATACCATCAAACTATTAGGTTAAACAAAATTTGTTCATAAACAAACGTCTAAGAACAATTTCTTTGACCTCGTCTTTACTATAAATATCACACCATTCAGCATGAACTAATCACCATCATTTTTAAATGGCGATCATAATATTATATCGTTCGAATTGAGTTGCAATAATATAATCAATAAAAGTAGACCTAGACACAAATCAGAGCACTACATACGGTTACCAATTATCCACACATTAATCACACACCATTTCTATCGACAATGTTTGAAAATAATGTTAGACAGGCAACCCTAACATACTTGACATCAAACTATTTCATTTCTAAACAGGACCGACTTCCTAATAAAAAATCTGGCATCATCTGTTCAACATAATTTCTTAATTACGTACCACAATCACTCGTTTAGTCCTAGGACTCATAGCTGCATTTATTAACATAACTATTGCGCGGTACGTGCTAATTCGTTGTATTTTCGACGCTACGATAAAATATCATTACGAATTTTCGCTATTCCTTGTATTTGCTGTAAAATAGAATAACTATTTTATAACATTATTGATATTTTTGCTGCTTAATTAAGAGAGTGATAAAATCAGCATGTATTTTTTCTACTGGTCTACCAATACCCATAATTTTAACTAACAGATATGAGTACAAAATATTCCTGCCAAAAAGGCAAATGTGGCTAAATGGTGGCTAAGGAAATTGAGTGCACAGTTTGCGAGCTTTGGGCTCACACTAGCTGCTCAGGTTTACATAAATCTGACTACCGGATTTATACAAAGTACCGCTGGCTGCAGTGGTATTGTAGCGGCTCTCATAAGGCTGCCACAGACGCTGCTTGTCAAATGGCAAGGAATGGTGTGATGTCGCCCTGCACGGTATATTTTGTACCCGCTCAAACGTATGCAGCTGTTTTGAGGGCGAATATAAGTTGTGACACCACAGCAGGCAAGGGGATGGGTCACATGCTAACCAGTTACGTCTTCTTAAACAAGCCTCCTCTCCAAAGGTGATCAATGTGGCGGGAACTGCGGAAACGCGCATTGAGTCCAGTAAATCTATTACCCGGAGAAAGCAACATGAAATTTGGCTGGCTGACTCGCACTGGATCAAATTATGAAGGAAATAATTTTCTGCGTAAGCAATTTGAGGCACTGCATGGCACTTTTTGTGCTTCAGAAACTAGAACACGAAATGTACTAGTTTTCAACAGATCGGAGCCTTTCATTAGGGAATCCCAATGTTGAAGTGGATTTGATTGCAGATGTATCAGTGATCTTATCCGGATGGTAGGTCTGAAGTCTTCTACTCCCATAGTGCAAGTTTACCGATTACAATGATGAAAGATGGATAACCGGCCTAGGCCAATCATGGCAGAATTCAAATACCAGGCGGATTAAGATGCGTTACTGCCTAGTGCTGAACACATCACCAAAACAACTCGAGACAATCTTCAGTTTAAGCTGGACAACGCTCACACTCAGATTATACGGAACTCTTCCGCTTCAAATAGGAGAAACGTAGATGTGAGGAAATCTGCTATCCCCAAGCCTGACGTAAATCGAAGCGCTAGCGAATCCGTGACGATCATGCCAAACAGCACATCACTGCGATTCATGCTGCCCCGATTAGACGACATTGACGGGCTTAGCGCAAATGGCATGGTATCCACTCAATTATGCTAAAGAATCTCGCCCAAGTGTGTACAGAACCTTCATGCAAGCTCGTCAATTCATACATGAACCTAAGATTGGTTCCTAGGGAGCGAAAAGAAGCCATAATATTACCAATCCACAAGGGTGGTTGCAAGTCAACTCTTAGCAACTATAGACCTGTCAGCCTGACTAGCATCGTCTCGAAATTATTGGAAAATACTACGTGAAAAAATCGGTCAGCATCTTTGTCAACATTCTCTACTGTGTGTAACTCAACACGGATTACTTAGGGATAGATTCTGCCCGACTAACCTTCTTAGTTTTCTCAATACTGCCACTTAGAAGATGGATGAAGGGAAGCCTGTTGACGCCCTACACTTAGACTTCAGCGAAGCTTTCGATTTCGTAAGCCACCGCCTTCTAGAGCTAAATTTAGCAACAAAAGGCATACGGGATTGTCTACGTTCTTGGATAAAGGCATTACTTACATGTAGGACATTCAGAGTTCTGGTAGGATCGACGCTGTCGAACCAAACCGACGTGTTCAGTGGGGTACCCCAATGGTTGATACTCGGTCCTCTTCTCTTCTTCATTTACATTGATGACTTGTCGTCTGCATTAAAGTGACCATGTTTCATTTTGGCGCATGATGTGAAGTTAATCGGATTAACGGATAAAGTTACCCTGATGCACCACCTTGAGCGGGTCAGTAACTGGTCATACCAATGTGACCTCCCACTAAACCTTATTAAGAGCGAACTCTTGTCAACTATGGTTGATAAGATTTCAGTCCAGGTTTCGGGAATTTCTCTCAGTGTTAACGTCATACAGCGTGTTGCGGATTTGGGAGTAATAGTTAGGACTGACTTCAAATGGGAGAGCCAATTTGCCGCTGCGTCTCAAAATGCTGGCAAAGTGCTTTCTCGGCTGAGATCCGTGCTATTAAGCTGAAGACACTATGTATCCCTGACACTTCACAAGGCATTAGCTTGACCGGATTGAGAATATTGTGTCCAGACGTGATGCCGTTACTACAAGAAGGACATCGTTCGACTCGAAAGCGTACAGCGTCTTGCAACTCTCATGATTAAGGGTCAGTGATGGAAACCTAACGCTGCACTCTTGAAGTCCCTAGATCTTTTCTCACTTATGCGCCATCGGTTGAGAGGCATTTTAATTAAAACCTTTAGGATCGTGAAGGGGTTAAGCGGCGTTATCATGAAGTACTTTCTTGCCTTAAGTTTTGAGCTGGGCACCCTACGGGCATTCATTCAAAGTTGCTATTGAACGATGTAGACTAGACTCCCAGAAAAACATTTTCAGCCTCAGGGTGGTAGAGTTTTGGAACCGGCTTCCGGAAGGACCTATATCCTGCAGTTCTGTCGCGAGTTTTAATGATGTTTCGAATCGCATTCAGGTGACCTTTTTCCTGGAAACTGTCCCTAATTGCTATGTAAGATAAATTAGTTCACCATTTTCTACGTTTTCTTGGAAATGAAATATATGCTAGATTTATGTTTTTTTAATACAAAACTCTTCTTTAGCTGACTTCTCACCCTACTTGCGAACAGAAATTTCTTTTCATTTTTCCAGCAACATTCATAACGAGGTGTTTCTTAAATATAACCCGGATAATCTCTCGGCGTCGCGATAGTCGATAATATCCAACGCACAATAGGGAAAAACGTTTTGGCAATGGTGGTTGCTTCTCTACAACTTTTCACCGAAAGAAATTCTGCACGCTCCATTTGCTCGTTAGCCACTTTCTGTATTGTGCAACGAAACTGAACGGAACTGAACTACTAAAGCCGTGGATGAGGTCCCTCATAATCGTGTCCACGCAAAAATATCTGCTGTAAGCATTACTGGAAACCTTCTTTCGTGACTCAAAACGTTTCTTACCGGTTGCACCTTCGCTGCAGATATAAATGGCTAACGTTCATGAAATTGATCAATTCCGAACAATTTCATACAAGGAAGCGTTTTAGGTCCATTAATCTTATTTAAATTTAAAAAAGGTATAATATCTGGTATTACACACTGCAGGATCTTTCTGTTTGTAGATTATATAGAAGTCGCCATACCATTCCCATCTAACCAGACTGGCGACTATATGTCGAAATTAAACAATGACCTGCATGCTCTACTTCAAGGTAGTATTCCAAACGGTCTCGTGTTTTTCACCAATAAATCTACTTTAATAAACTTTAAATTTATCATTCCAAAAGATTCAATTATCTTCAATAATACACCACTTCAGCCTGCAGAGTTTACGCGATTTAAGTTATCTAAATTCTGGATCACTTTCATTTCATGGAGAAATTTACTACATGATATTTGAAACACAAAGAATATAGGTTCAGTACATAAATTCATTTTGCTTCCCTAATGCATGCTAGAGCTTTGCTGCAGTTATTTTATTAGTCTCAAGCGAACAACTCAGTCTAAAGATATAAGTGTATCTAGGCAGCAAAAATGGGTACTAGCTCCTATGTCAACAGCTTAGGCTCAGTCATTTCGATCGGTCAGCGAATTTTTAGGCAATCGCAATATTATAAAAAACCATGATGCGCTGCAGATAGTACATATCGTTTTCCGACTGATCTACAATGCTGTCAGTCACCAATCCCTGAAGATCTTTATGCATAACAGGAAATAGGCTGACACAATTGTAGTTTGCAAGATCAAAACGACAAACGAGCATGTAAATAGGTGAAGTTAGCCTATGATTCTACTCGGTTACCACCAATTCTCCGGTAAAACGTGTTGAATCGATTAACATCTTGATGCGCACAGCTGCTGGTCACCGTAATTTATTAATTTATGTGTGAATCCGTCCACTCAAGGAGGTATTCTAGAGTTCATTCAACAAAAAATCCGATGAATAATCTATGAAATTATTTCGACGCCAGTCAGCGTTTGATTCATAAATAATGTTCGTAAGTCTATTATTAATGTAATTGTTGATTGGCGAAATATATTTTTTCTCGAGCCGCGGTAGTATCATTTGACGAGGCCATTCGTTTCTGTAGCACGGGGAAAACCCTTAGTTAAACACTGATACGATCATTAACAATCAATTATCGGAATTATTATATTCAAATACAAATTGTTTACTTGAATATCCATAGCATGCCAAACATGATCAACGCATACCAAAATGTTTCTACAATCAAATCAAAAATGTAAAGAAATGAAATTCTATTCATGGTCAAATAGTTACCGATATGTTTTCCTTCTATAAAATATTTTGGGAGAACGCTATTCAGTTCATTTTTCAAAACAACAGTAGATGATCGGTTATTAAATGAATAGAATACTAGCATTGCTTTTCATAGGAAATTTAAGGTATTAGTGATTTTCGGGAGACTTTTGACTTGATTTGAAGTAGAGAAAATTGCAGACAGAATAGATCAGTCCCGGTATTTCCGTGTTAAACCCAGACAAATATCCACCGCGCGTTTTATTTGAATGAGCATAAATAAAGCAGAAGTTGAGAATCGCTAACCAGCCGTCCATCGTGAAATTGCGAATTATAAAATTTGTTAAATTAGAAGATTTTTCATAATGTGGCGCAATGAGATTCTCTCAAATTTTTAGTCGCGCCAAACTGACTGGTGCTGCATTCATTTTCCAAATCAAACACTGAATGATCACTTCGATCGTGAGAAGCAATTTAGTCATTATTATTAATTGCCTTCATTTTGAGGGTTAGGACCAAATCAGGAAGGAATGGCAAATTTGTTCTATTCTGTGAGTGAATTGAAATGAAAGGTTGTGTTATTAATAGTTATTCAAATTTTAATGGTCTCAAAAGCAAATACTTTACAGTAACCAAAGATTAGAAATATCGATAATGCATAAAATAAAAAATGATATTTGTTCAATACGGAAAGTCAGCTTATGTACTGAGGTGCAATATTGGATTTGGTTAACATATACTTGTCAAGTTCTGCCTTGAACATGTTCAGGTTTAATGTGCAAATGATATTTGCGTGGCGAGGAATTCCATGAAAAAAAACTCGGAGAGCAAAGAAGAACCTGCGACAATTTGATCTAAAGTAAGTTTGGGTTTACTTTTTACCGTGATACCTGGTAACACGTGCTTCTAACCGATAAAGCAGTTGGTAAATGGATGATTCACTGCATACAAGATTTTCAACATCACGATGAAATCATCCCAGACAAAGGGTTACGAAATTTCAAATAGGTTTAGTGTGGCAATCCTTCCCTCGTGTAAGGTGTTGTCCAGTCCTGCTACCTGTTTTGTAGTATCGTGATAGACACGTTGTAGCAAATATGTCCTTCTGCAACTATAGGGGTCATTCTTAAACAGCGTACCCCATTAATAGCCATATATATTGACTTTGTGAAACAACCGAAGATCCTGCTGAACAGTGTCAAGCTTTGCCAGACATTTGTATACCACAGAAAACAGTCGCGAAGGCTTCAGGTTACTGCTAATCCACGCACCCAGGTCTTTCCCTTCCGTACCCGATGAAAGCTGCTGAGATTCCACAGAGTATATGAAATCGATGGAGCTACCAACGATTAACATTTTACAGTGTTGAAAGTTGAATGATAGGCAATTTCAGAAGGACCGCGTATGAAGTGAATCGAGATCTTTTTGTAGAACCTGGCAATCTTCTGTGGTGCGCACGCTAGTCCAATTTTTCATGTCATCCGCAAATAAAATGAGTTCAATTTGTATAATTTCAGGAATGATGTGAACGAGTGTGAATCAGTTTATGCTAGAATGATCTGATTCGGTAGAGATAAGAGTATCGTTAAATTCCCAAGAACCATTAATTTCGCATTTCTCCCTGAATAACATGTCATCTCTAGCATCCATCAAGCCCAGGAAGTGTTGAAATTCACAGATGATACAGACATTCCGTGATTCATGTTGCAGATAACACTTAAGTAAGCCATCTGATTCAAAAGCAAGATCGCGGATTATTTATTCAATGGCACATTCGTGAAACCATAAATCAACACCTTGATGATTCAATAAAAGTGTTTTCGTTGCAAAATTCGTCATTGAATACCGAGGTAACAGATCTAGGAATTATCAGGGATAATTCGTTTCTAAACGACTTTTGAAAGAGTATTCCCAATAATATTTACCTCAAAATATAGTGCAACACATTTGATTAATCGACATTCAAGCGTTGAGCTTACCGGATTAGAAAAATACATAACATTCATCGGGTAGAGCATGGTGTCAATTTTTCATTCATAATGAAGGAAAAATTGCGCTCGAATGAATAAAATAGTTGCAGAGTTTGAATTTCGAGGGGATTAATAATCGTTGGAGCTAATGAAAAGCAAGAATGTTGTATTTGAAGATAGTCACGAAAGAATGTGAGTGGTTTAGCAGATCATGAATTAATTTCAATTGTATTCGGCAGTAGTACGTTGGAACAAAGCTTCAAAGATGCGTATTCATGGAAGTTTTTCAACGAAATCTCTGTTAGTTGAAAATTATGAGTACCAGATAGGTTCGCATGCACGTGCCAAATTAATTACTATTGACTAGAATACTCCGTTCATGCCTGCTATATTGATGTATCAAAGACATTAAATAAGTCAACCAGAGCCTTCTTATGCAAAAGCTAGTGCAACATGGGATAACAGAAAACTCATTATCGTGGATAACGGATTATTAGATCGATCGGCATGTGCGAGTCAGCATTGACGGCGTTCTATCAAAAAACATCCATGTCACGAGCGGCGTCCCTCAAGGTACAGCGCTCGGGCCTATCCTTTTCTTTTTAAAAATAAATGATATTGCGCAGGTAGTACGATGCAAGAGGGTACTTTTTGCTGATTATGTAAGCAAATCCGATCGATTGAAGATTATTTGATGCTGCAAGAGGATTTGGATTTTCTGTCTAACTGGTGTTAACGAAATCAGATGTTTTTCAACATACGTAACTGTAAAATGTTACAACTTAACCGGCAATCCAAGCATACCTATAATCTTGTTCATGAAATCATCACTTACACCATCGCTGAGAAGGATTTATATATATGGAATGCTAATAACCTGAAGTCAAATAATCATTGCCAGAATGTCTTCAACAGGGCAGCGGTATCTTGTGTATGTTGTGAAGAATTTTTGGGCGGTTCTCCCCTGAAACGTTCCCCGCATTTCAAATACTTACATCCATCCGAAGATAGAATATATGATTCCAGCTTGAGCACCGGGGCTGCGTAAAAGCATTGGATTGCTGGATAAAATCTACCACTGGGCGACTAAACTACTTGATGAGATGCAGCACATCTCATACCAAAAACGAATAGCCATGTTGGGATTGACCGATTTTACACAAAGTAGAGTAAGGAGCGACATGATCCTAACATATAAAATAGTGCGGATGGAAAATCACCATCTCCGCGATTTGATAAATGTCAGTTCCGCTAAGAATACACAGAGTTACTCAAGTTGTCTCGTTATACCGCAATCAAGACTCGATTCTAGACGTCATTTTTTCTCGGTGCGTATTTGCTTTCTGTGGAATACACTATCACACGATATGGTGAACGTTCATACGATCCATGATTCCCAATCGAATGGAATGGATGCTTATATAAAAGAGCACTCCACTATCGGCCATGTTTATTGACCCCATATGAACCCACACAAAAAAACACCTCAATAGAATTTTGATTGCATTCTCTGTATTTTCTATAGCTGCCATCTAATGGTACAAGTAGAGTGATTGCTTTTTTCACCATAAAATCTTGATTCTTGATTCTTGACTAATTTAAAATTTCTGTCTTAAACTTTAATGAGATCAAAATATATCAAACGATTTCTTAATGTGAACCATTAATGTCCCGAACAAGTGCACGGAAGTGGAATTATACCGGGAAATATGGGAGCACATAATATGAAGTTTACGCCAACTCGATACAATGTTTAAAATGGTCACCACAACATCATCATATAGAAAACAACTTGCGAGCCAAAATTTCATATATTTTCATCACAGCGCTCGATATTTTTTCAACAATACTGGTGCACGAAACAAAAGCTGTTTTAAATGTAAGGATGAGTTTGAAGGTTCAGAACTTTTATTACAACATGTTGATAAAATCTTGTTTGCTGATTTTTGACAGACTTTTGTGTGATCACAAATTTTGATTTACTTTAACTTCATATCACAAAATGAATTCATTAATCGTTTCTATTTTATTTTCTGTTCTACTACACTATTTTGCGCTGTACGTTCAACTTGGTTGTATTTCCCACGCTCCGATAAAATATCATTATTCATTGTCGCTATTCCTTGAATTTGCTGTAAAATAGAATAACTATTTCACCATGTTTTTGATATTTTTCGCTGGATAATTAGGCTAGTGATAAATTCAGCTTGTATTTTACCAGTGATCTATCATTACTCACTTTTAACTGATAGGTCTGAATACAAAAATTACCTGCCTTATCGGCAAATGTGGCAAAACGGTGGCTAAAGGAATTGAGTGCATAACGTACAAGCGTTATGCTCATCCTAGCTGCTCTGGTATACACAAATCTCACTACGGGATTTACGAAAAATACCGCTGGTTGCAGTAGTATTTTATCGGCTGTCATGAGGCTGCCAATGACGCCGCTTGCCAAAAGCCAATGAATAGCGTGACGTCGCCAAGCTCGTCTGATTTTGTAGCCGCCCAAACGTATGCATCTGTGGTGAGGGCGAATACAAGTTCTGAGACTACAGCAGACAAGGGGATAGCACACAAATCTAGCCAGTTACGACGTTCTTCTAAGCAAGCTACCTTTCCTAAGGTTGTAAATGTAGCCAGATCTTCGAGAAAGCGTGCAAACAAAAAGGTGGAAAAAATTGCATCTCCGAGAATGTAGAAATTGTTAGCCAGTTACCTCATCCTCCAAAGCGAACTTCCTCTCCGAAGGTGGTAAACGTAGCCGTTACTCCGAAATGCGTTTCAAGAACAGTAAAGCCTCTACTTAAAGGAAGCAACAAGGAAATTTTGCTGGCTCACCCCAACTGGATCAAATTATCCAGGAATTTAACGGTTTGCGTAAGCAATTTGAGGCACTGAACGGCAATACTTATTCTTCAGAAACTAGAACCCGAAATGTTCGAGTTTTTAACCGAGCGGAGCCTTTTATGAGGGAATCAAAAAGTCGAAAAGATTTTGATCGCAGATGTATCAGCGATGTTATCCGGATGGTAGGTCTGATGCCTTCTACTCCCAAGGTGCGAGTTTACCGGGTAGGGAGATGGAAGATGGATAACCGATCTAGGCCAATCATGGTGGAATTCAAATACCAGGAGTATCGTGATGCGTTATTGTCTAGGGCTGAATACATCGCCAAAACAACTCTAGACAAGCTCCAGGTTAAGCCGGACAACCCTCCCTCTCATATTAAACAATACGCTTCCGCTTCAAATGCGAGAAACCTAGATTTGAGGACATCTGCCATCCGTAAGCCTGCTGCAAATCGAAGCGTTAGTAAATCCGTTACAATCTTACCAAACAGCACATCGCCACGAGTCTTGCTGTCCGGATTGGACGACGTTGACGCGCTTATCGCAACTGAAGATGGGAGCCAGGTGGATGTCTTTAGTTGTTTCTCTTTGATGGATGCGGCCTAAATCCTCAGACAACGGTCTGTAACATCCATGAAAGAGGATGTTGAACCGGATACTCCTGCTTCAAGTAGCACGCCAAAAGACGTGCACCTTCCTCGGGTGCTTTGGCCGAGAGCTAAGCAGGATTAGTTTCAGGAACACGCAAAACCAGCTCCCCAGTGCTGTACGCTAATGTGTGCAGCATAAGGAATAAGTAAGCTGACCTCTCTTTCCGTGTGGCTGAGTTGCACTTCAGGGTTATAGCGCTTTCTGAGACCTAGCTGTCCGCGGTTGATGATGTGCCAATAAACATTAGCGAGCAGTATCTCGTCATTAGATGCGATAGACCTGGCGACAGGAGAGGCGGTGGCATTGCACTCCTCCTAGAGTATGGCTTGCACAATACTGGTATATCCCTAACCAGTGAAAACTTCCAAGTTGTTACGAGTATCCTGACTTGCTACAAGTCATCCCTTGCAATTACTTGTGTC
Organism: Atriophallophorus winterbourni; assembly: GCA_013407085.1. NCBI lineage: Eukaryota > Metazoa > Platyhelminthes > Trematoda > Plagiorchiida > Microphallidae > Atriophallophorus > Atriophallophorus winterbourni. The sequence continues at coordinate 17,248 of JACCGJ010002144.1, forward strand.
TACGTCATACCCAGTGCAGCAGGAGATTAACTAGCTGATTGAGATGCTCGACAGGTTGTTTCAATCAGCTCCCAGCGTATTCATCTTGAGTGATTTCAACCTTCAAGACTTAAATTGGGCCGTCCCTGTAGGCTTAGTTACCAAGCAATCCAAAATGTTTCATGAATGGCTCCATGATCATGCGTTGCATCAGCATGTGAGTGATCCTACGAGGTTTCGTAATGGATGTACTCCATCCACTCTCGACCTGATATTGTCGTCCTAGCCCCACGCCGTTAGACTTCTAAAATACCTTAAACCGCTCGGCAAAGGCGATCACGTAATGATAAGGTTCGAAACGGTATTGCGTTTTCGTAAACCTATTGCTCGCCCTAGACGCAATTTTAGGCTTGTAGACTGGGATTTTCTTCTAGAAACTTCAAAATTTTTCTTTCAGTTCTCTAACGATTTCAATGTAAGTGGCAACTGGGATAGAATTTGTAAGTATCTAAAGGAGTAGCAAGACAAGCACGCTCCGCCGCAAATCGTGGAAAAGCATCATAGGCGCCCTGGTGGACTCCTCGAGATCGTCGGTCTACCCATAAACGAGATCGTTTATGGCGGCAATATATGTTATCTCTAACTTCTGATTTTCAGGTCCGATACAAAATCGCTTGTGTTAAAATAAAACGTTTGCTCAAACAGGAATTTAAGTTATCTTTAGCTAGGGATGCTAAATCCAATTCTAAAAGATTTTATAGCTAAGCTCAATCGAAAGGAAAAGCCAGGAAAGGCATTGGAGATTTAAATCTGGATGACAGAAAAGTAGCCGATACCGACCTGTCTAAGGCGACTGCCTTCTCCAGGTTATTCAATAGCATTCAGAGACGTGATAATTTTTAAATGCTCAGTCTAGCTCGTTCAAGCTACTACCTGATGCTCCTGCACTAGATGAGTTGCCCCTCATGGAATCCGAGGTGTATGAAGCACTTATTCATGTTCGCGTCAACAAAGCTGAGGGACCAGATGGTATCCACTCGATTATACTAAAGAATCTTGCCCCAGTGCTTACATAACCTTTATGCAAGCACATCAATTCATGCTTGAACCCGGGAGTGGTTCCTAGTGAGTGGAAAGAAGCCATAATCGTACCAATACACAAGGGTGGTTGCAGGTCAACTCTTTTGGTAACTATAGACCTGTCAGCCTGACTAGCATCGTCTCGAAAGTATTTAAAACCTGCTGCGTGACAAAATCTATCAGCATCCTTGTCGGCATTCTCTGTTGAGTGTAACTCAGCATGAATTTCTTAAGAGTAGATTCTGCCTGACAAACCCTCTTAGTTTTCTCAATACTGCTACCTAAAGGATGGATGAAAGGAAGCCTGTCGAAGCCCTCTAACCAGACTTCAGCAAGGCTTTTGATTCCGTAAACCACCGCCTTCTAGAGATTAAGCTAGCAGCAAAAGGCATACGGGGTAGTCTACTTGCTTGGATAAAGGCCTTCCTTACAGGCAGGACATTCCGAGTTAGGGTAGGATCTACGCTGTCGAATCAAACCGACGTGATCAGTGGTGTACCCCAAGGGTCGGTACTTGGTCCTCTTCTATTCCTGATTCTGATCGATGACTTGTCCTCTGCATTGAATTGCCCTCGCTTCATTTTCGCGAATGACGCGAAGTTCATCGGATCAACGGTTAAAGTTAGCCTGATGCATCACCTTGAGCGGGTCATAAACTGGTCATACACGTGGGACCTGCCACTGAACTTTAATAAGAGCCAACTCTTGTCAGCACTGGTTGATAAGATTTCAGTTCAGGTGTCGGGCAATTCTCTCGTTGTTAGCGCCACACAGCGTGTTAAGGATTTAGGAGTACTAGTTAGAACTGACTTCAAATGGAAGAATCAATGCGCCGCTGCAGCTCAACGTGCTCGCAAAGTGCTCTTTCGTCTGAGATCCGCGTTATCCAGCAGAAGACACGATGTTTTCCTTCACCTTTACAAAGCATTAGTTCAGCCGCATTTAGAATATGTGTCCAAGCGTGGGGCCCCTACTACAAGAAGGAAATCGTTCGACTCGAAAGCGTACAGCGTCTCGCAACTCGCATGATTGAGGGTCAGCGAGGGGAACCTTACGCTGCACGCCTGAAGTCCCTAGATCTTTTCTCACTTACGCGCCGTCGTTTGAGCGGTGACTTAATTGAAACATTCAAGATCTTGAGGGTTTAAGTGGCGCTATCATGACCGACTTCTTTGCATTAAGTCCCGAGCTGGGCACCCGAAGACATTCACTCAAACTTACTAAGGAGCGATGTAGACTAGACTCCAGGAAAAATTTTTCTGCCTCAGGGTTGTAAATTTCTGGAACCGGCTTCCAGAAGAACTTATATCCTGCAGTTCTGTCGCATGTTTTAACAACGGTTTGGACCACATCCGGGGTAAGCTTTTCCCTAAATTCTTCCCCTAATTTCTATGCAAGATTAAGTAGTTCACCATTTTTAGGGTTGTCTGGTAAGTCAGTAAATGCTAAAGTTCTGTTTGTTCAATACACAACACTTCTTTAGCTGACCTCTCATCTTACTGGTGAAGAGAAATGTGTACTTATCATTCCAGCATCATTCATAACGAGGTGCTTCCTAAATACAACCCGGATAATCCCTTGGCATCGCGATCGTCGAGGATATCCAAATCACAACAAGAATAAACGCTTTGGCAGCGGTGGTTGCTTCTCTGCAGCTTTCCACCGAAAGAAATTCTGGATACTCGATTGGCTCGTTAGCCACTTACTGTCCTGTGCAACTAAACTGAACTGAACTGAACTATCTTACAGTGTTATAAAACGTTTAGAGATCAACACATTTAAAATACGTATCATACAAACCAATTATCATCTTTTTCTACCAAACAGCCGTAACAAATCAGTCGTGCCATCATCTACCTGATATTTGCAATGGCCGTTTGGATCTGGCATTTCTTATTCTTTGGTATATCGACACTCATGACATTTATCTAATGCTTTAAAGCTTATAACATGGGGATAAATAATATGGAGCTTTATAAGTATATTTTGTCTGTAGTTTGTGAGTGCCACAATCAGTGAAACACCAAGTATGCCGTCGTCCAGGAGGCTAAAAATCCAAAGGCAAATTAAAATGATTTTAACTATTCTATTTCGAATTAGCTTGCCCACTGCGTAATAACGCGCTTAACATATGCACTACATTATCCAAAGACCCAGAAAGTGTATTTGTACGTGACGTGTGAGCAGACGTTGAGTAAATTCACAACTTTGCTCACCTCTTTATAGAAAGCCAAACATGCACGAATAAATAACTGTTTACACTCACATACACGACACGCATATCCCTTTGGTCTCCCGCACGCTGCATTCATCGGTTATGTAAAGTACGACCAGGATACGCGTAAGTTGAAATAGTTGAGAAAATGAGAAGATAGTTTGAACATGTAAGCTAAAATTGAATGAGGCTGGCCGTGTAACAACCGTTATTTACTGGACCTTAAAACTATTGACTATTGCTGAAAATTCGTGAACACGAATAAGGTCATTCTTCTTCTTCTGCTTCATTGACATCTTCTCCGTTCACGCGTGCTAAGTGACTGCTCTTCTGTACCGTTGTGCACTCGTTGGCCACAGCGATACAATCTTCGTCGTCTTGAGCGTTTTCTCCTTGCTTCGTGGCACGTTATCGTAGTAGTCAGTCTACTAAAAATTGGCGAGTGTGACGTGATACACGCAAGATTTGTGTACTACAAATTGGTAAACCGGGTATGCACGCATCTTTGGTGTATTTTTCCGGTACATCAATTTGTGTTATTTCTTTGTTTAATTTTGTACCACGTTTTATCCCACGTTTATTATAGGAATATCATATTCATCACATTACTACACTTTTTGATTGATTATTCAGTCATGGGGTGGAACAATTCCGACCCATTCCGGAGGGCAGACAGTTTATCTTATTTATTCATAACCGAGCCAATTGACATATCTGCGGATAGGTAATCCCCTAGAAACACACTTTCATTTTGTCAGTCTATTCACTACTGACATAAGACATATCTCAGGTGCCCAAAATTCTATCGCTGACGCGCTATCTACAATGTGTGTGATAGAATTGCCATTCTCCATCGACCTCAACGAAATCGCTGCAGTGCAAGCTACCGATGCCGACATGGCACATTTCAGGGATTCATCTTATCTCAACATTACGCTTCTCTCTTTATCCGAAGGTTTTGGCGATATTCGTTGCGACGCATCCCGAAGCGCTCCCCGACCACTTATCAGTCTGCATTCATACAGTGCATGTTCCACACCCTAAACAATCTTTTCCATCATGCCATTCGTTTTAACGTCGATCTGATCACGGTTAGTATCGTCTGGCCGAAAGCCAGTGGTACGTACAGCATGACGCTTTCACAGTTACCCCAACATCTGAAATAACCATTTGTGTATCAACTGTTAACCCGGATTCTGCCATCTCAGAGAGTAGGTGCGCGTCCTACACGAAATCCACAAGACGAGTTGCGTACCAGCCCAGCTAGACATGCTCATTCACTTCTCTCCTGCGAGGACCTTTTCTATCAACCGTGGGGATGCATGAAATTATTAGCAGAAACTGTGTTTTCGAAGCAACTGGTTCTCCGTTGTCAAGCCTACGGATGCGCCTACATCTGATCTTACTGCGTTCGTACTAAGACCGTCAGAAGGGCGATTTCGGCAAGCAGCGCGTTTACACCATGTGAGACGACTCAGACAGCACGTTCACACTATGTGAGACGTGACTCGGTTTAGTCCTAGTAGGTTGTTCGTGTACCCTACTGTGGTCATCACCGACAATCAACCCATGCAGATCAAGAGCCTTGGCTGACGTCGTAGTGACTCTTTCCTGAGCTACTATGTTCAAATCTGCAATAACCTTGAACCGTTTGGCCCCTTAAACTGTCAATTCTCAATCAGAATTCTACTCTGACCAGATTTCTTGTAACATCCGTGTTTTACCTAACCTTAAAACTATTGTCCTTGCATCTTTTCCGTTCATGCGTGCTACATGACTACACTTCTGTACTGTTGTACACGTTTTGACTGCCGCGATGCAATCTTCATAGTCATGTTAGTTTCTCCTGCATTCGCTGGAAGTTATAGTAATAGTCAGTCTACTAGAGCCCAACCAAACATTCAAATTGTGTGTGCCACTATGAATTAGAATCCCTAAATCCTTGAAAGAAAAGTCTGTATTTTCAAAAATTTCCATTAAAACACACCAAGACACAGATCATATGTGGGTTCTGTGTAATTATTCAAACAGTTTCAAGACAAGCTTTCAAATTTGGGTTCCATAATTTCGTAAATATGCTCTGCATCAAAGTGTCGTCATGATTTTTAAACATAAAATTGATGTTAGATTACGATATAAAAGAATTCGTAATAGCTAAGCGTCTAATGTCTTTCCGTACATATTATCACAATCCATTCACTTGACGCGCTAATCCTGGAAAACTAACAAAGGCGTTTTAGTGTCTAATTCGAAAAAATTTCGTTACCACCAGACAATGGTGTAGTTCATCACATGGCGACGAATGGCCCTACTCATACGCGTAATTTTGCGCTCCACTTACATGACACATCAGTTTTATACCAAAATTTATCTCGTTCGAGTCCATCCTCAGATTCCAGTTACATAAGAAAACACTTCTGAGATTGCCATCACCACCCATATGGTCTATTTGAGTTATTTTGCATGCCATACTACCTAAGAATATCGTAAAGTTTTTTCAACGGTAAAGAATCCTGTGTGAATTACCTATTGTCTACACCTATGCCAACAACGTCTTTTTGATAGTAGTACTAAATATGATCAAACACATCAAATGCTTATGCCTTTTGAAAATTATGGCGTAACATCGATCGTAGCAAAAATAAATATGTCTTATCTACTTTGGAAGTTTTGGATCACCTGGTTGACCCTCAGGGATTTCGCATTTTGACGTAGAAGTTAACGTCTATTCAAGAGCAGGTTTGTGCTCCAATTATGTAACCGTTAACTGACATGTTTCGTGACAGCGCTAATACCATTTAACAATGGTAGATGCACAGATGCAGCACAGACATAACAGCTGTATAGCTCTCACATATAAAACCTAAGTTAAGCAATCTTTTGATCCTCAAAATTGAAACATCTAAATACATTAATTGCCGTGTTGCAACAACTCAATAATAATTATTTGCAAACACTGTACTTCTTCTTTCAAGCGTTTACAAGAAGACCAGAAAAATATAGCACATTCGGCAAGACTTTATTTGAAATCTGAAATCAAAAACGTACACCACTTCTTGAGGGCCCTCATTTCGTTTCCTTGGCTGATCACATACTAGGTCAGTAGCGTTTCATCCAAATATGCGCGGAAGCATGACTTGATTAGACAGTTCACCGCAAACATCAGTTACATTGCTGGTACCGCCAAATTAGAAATCGATGCTTTGGTCTGGATGCACAGCAACAAATTCGTATTTAAATAGCCAATATTTTCATCCCTGACAGCTACAGTACCCAGATAAACGTATTCATTTAGCCTATGTGGAACTATCAGTATGTCACATGCCTGTTTAATTCATCCAAGTCATTTAATTTACAGATGTACCCAGTTCGAACCCTACAAAAGAAAACCTGGCCATCGATTAGCATCAACCTGCTGTTAAAATCATTAATAAAACTCTCTCCTGTACAATTAGTACTCTGTGGTACCAAACTACGTGAGGATATCCCCATAAGATTCGGGTAAAGATCTTCCGTTTATTCATCTTGCAAAGCTCTAGGTGAAAATGATCTAGCTTTACACGTTTAAATTTATATCTTCTCTAATTTCTTTAATAGTTATGTATATTAGTCTCAATGTAAAACACAGTCAATTGTTTCACTGATACTGTATCTTGGCCATATACTTTGAATTTCCCGTGCTTGGTGTGACTGTTTTGTTTGCGGGATTTTTCATGTGTATGAATAATACACAAAGCAATCAAGGCAATTTTTATCTGATTTATTCGAGTAAAAGCTGATAATTTATTTTCAATCCGTGGAATACATTTGTGGCGAGATGCGTCAATTAACATTTTCTTCGCATTGTCTAATTCACTATTATGTGATTTTACAATCAGCTATATTTTAAATAATAAATCTTTTTTGTTCCGCATTCTAGACTTTCGCAGTCATTTATTCCACGGTTTTTACAGATAAATTGCAATGAGACATCATTGTGATGAATAATCAACGTACTTCTCTTGTTTTGAAAAATTTCCATGGAGTATACTTCGTTCAATTACTAGTTTTACCTCACCTACTGATTAGTTTGAACGCGACGAATGAAACATTAATCTTATCAACTTAAAACATTTAGGCAGTGTAAACGTGTTTCTCGTTAGTATTATTCATTTAACACTTTCAACGACCCAAAATGAGATGACACGAAAAAAACATTTTAGAGATATGCATTTTTATTTCGGAAATGGGAAATTGCTCAGTACAAATTTGACCAACTTCCAGTTTTTCGTTTATTCTGAAAAAATGATCGAGTGTGAAATATATTGTCGCCGTCCTGTGATGGACTTGAGTAAAAGATGAACATTGTGTTTGCCTGATAATCTCATATAACACACCGTTTCACAATGATGGACAGAAGAGAAATGTTCTCTCTAGCAATCTTGAGTATACGTTTATGGTTTTCCCAGGAAGGATTCAAGCAATTAAGTAAAACGATTAAAATCCTGCAAACATAAATTTCACTTTCGATATAGGTTAATCAGACTTCTACTGACTTCTTTCGGGCTAAGGATTATATCAATCAGATATCAGAGCATGAAGATGAAGTGAGTACGATACGTTTCCTTGCTATCTTTAAAAAATAATTGTTCTGATTATTTTGGTAATTAAAATCTAGACGCGTTTTAAATTACGGATTTCGTAATACAAATAATACTCCTTGAATACAAAATAAGAGATTATTATAGGGCTGTGATTCAACATTCCAATCAAACGGTGATGCAGGAATTCTACCAGTTGTGATACGTAAAAACATACCGAAGAAGGGAGTTTCGGCTGGAATAGGAATATTTTAAATTAATTTGTTATATAAAAGAAAAAGGTTAACCGTTATGAAATGCCTATGGCTTTTAAGGCGTTTGCTTTAAATGTCTGTTACTCATACAGCTTACGTTTCAATTTTCGTCATTATAGTGGATTTTTTTAATTTAGGAAAAGCTCTATGTCATGCGAATTGAATGTTTCATTTATGTTGGTACGTCTGAATCAGGATTAATCATGCAATTTTAATATAGCTGTAGGTATATTGATACTGAAGGGCCACGTTCAGAAATTGGATAGATAAAAACAAATTTGACTATGCGATGTGTGAGTACATGGGACGCATGTATCACCATACGTATTTTGCTATCTGTTTGTGATTATATACTCTCAAATTTCAATGAAAACACACCGAACATATCTGATATTTGAAAGATACTCTAATTGAACATATGCGACTTGAGTGTTAACGCAAATATGTGTGCCATAAAATGGATTTGGGGTATGTTAGTCACCAGTTCAAAATCCTTCCGACACATTTGATGTGTGCAACTCGATTTATTATATTGAGAATGTTGTTTAAATGAACTCATATGGTAAAATTACTAACCTCCGGTGGCTGGTGCAGCGGCTGCAGCTAATAAATAAAATTAAACATGATAAATTAAGTATTGCTGTTTAAATGCTGAAATGTAATGAAATGCCAATGGCTTTTAAGGCGTTTGCTTTGAATGTCAGTTACTCATACAGCTTACGTTTCAATTTTCGTCATTATAGTGGATTTTTTAATTCAGGAAAAAGCTCTATGTCATGCAAATTGAACGTTTCATTTATGTTGGTACGTTTGAGTTAGAATTAATCATGCAATTTTAAGATAGCTGTAGGTATATTGATACTGAAGTGTCACGTTCAGAAATTGGATAGATAAAAACAAATTTGACTATGCGATGTGTGAGTACATGGGACGCATGTATCACCATACGTATTTTGCTATCTGTTTGTGATTATATACTCTCAAATTTCAATGAAAACACACCGAACATATCTGATATTTGAAAGATACTCTAATTGAACATATGCGACTTGAGTGTTAACGCAAATATGTGTGCCATAAAATGGATTTGGGGTATGTTAGTCACCAGTTCAAAATCCTTCCGACACATTTGATGTGTGCAACTCGATTTATTATATTGAGAATGTTGTTTAAATGAACTCATATGGTAAAATTACTAACCTCCGGCGGCTGGTGCAGCGGCTGGTGCAGCGGCTGCAGCGAATAAATAAAATTAAACATGATAAATTAAGTATTGCTGTTTAAATGCTGAAATTTAATGAAATGCCAATGGCTTTTAAGGCGTTTGCTTTAAATGTCTGTTACTCATACAGCTTACGTTTCAATTTTCGTCATTATAGTGGATTTTTTAATTTAGGAAAAAGCTCTATGTCATGCAAATTGAATGTTTCATTTATGTTGGTACGTCTGAATTAGAACTAATCAGGCAATTTTAATATAGCTGTAGTTATATTGATACTGAAGGGCCACGTTCAGAAATTGGATAGATAAAAACAAATTTGACTATGCGATGTGTGAGTACATGGGACGCATGTATCACCATACGTATTTTGCTATCTGTTTGTGATTATATACTCTCAAGTTTCAATGGAAACACACCGAACATATCTGATATTTGAAAGATACTCCAATTGAACATATGCGACTTGAGTGTTAACGCAAATATGTGTGCCATAGAATGGATTTGGGGAATGTTAGTCACCAGTTCAAAAAACTTCCGACACATTTGATGTGTGCAACTCGATTTATTATATTGAGAATGTTGTTTAAATGAATTCATATGATAAAATTACTAACCTCCGGTGGCTGGTGCAGCGGCTGCAGCGAATAAATAAAATTAAACATGATAAATTAAGTATTGCTGTTTAAATGCTGAAATTTAATACCAACATTAATTATATTATATCACAATCTACAACCGATAGTGACGCGAAACTTCGAAATCAAGCCTTTGGGAATAAACATATTAGGCATGAAATTTTGAAATCGGCTTTCATTAATTGCGTACAAGCCAACGCAAAACAATTCTTTTTTTTCATATTAAGGAGCTTTCTCAATATTCATGTAGTCTGATTTGAAGTAAAATATATAATAATAAAAATATTGTGAGCATATTGAAAAAATGAGGTTACTCACGAGTCGGTGCTGCGGGGGCTGGAGTTTCTACGGTAATAGAAAAGGGTCATTATAGAATTTATAACACATCTCTATGAAAATAATCATCTACCTATTTACATCTTACGAAAAACTAATTCGCCTCGGCTCACTTTGACCTTCACTCAGAATGTGCGTAATTTGACTATCTCATAATGCGCATCCAAAGATTCAAACACTCATTTTAATGTAATATTAGATGATCTATAAATATTCATACAAAGAAAATCCAAACATGAATAAAGAGAGCAGCCAGAATTCGTGTGCAATGTGCAACTGAATAGATATGAGCTCGACACTAAATTAGTCGATGTTCACTGAATTTTCCCCTTAAATGAAATTCCGTTTATTACCTTTTTGATAAATCCAAAATCCATCTCGCCAGATAAATCATGATTATTATTTTAAATGTATTTTGCAGTCATTAAGGTATAGGTGTGTTAGATATATCTTCATTTGCTGCACTTGGAATTGTTGATTGTCATATCAGATTATCAAAATGTTAAGGAAATGAATTTATCGTCAATGTGTGGGGAAGGCTGAGAAATATTTCCTTGAACATTCAATTTAAGTTATTTTCTTTCATCCCATGGATGCATACAGTCAGATAACGCAAGTGATGTGTATGCCAGAGGGTATGTAAATCTTAAAATGGCTGAAAAATTAATTTACTCATGTGCCACCCGACAAAGAGAGGACTTAGTGAGTGAGTGAGTTGATTTAGATCCGCTGTGTGGACCTGTCTGTCAGACGTTAGAGAGGCCTACTCCTATATCGTGTATATATTTCTCTATATTCGTATAATATTCACACAATGGAGGCGATTAAACAGATACCAATCATGATGAGTTGGTGCCGAAATACAAACCGTTTATAGTACAATTTGTAAATCGTAGTTTGTTGAATAATGATGATTTTTATCTGAAGGGTTACCGAGTATAAAAACCAGAAAATTGACACATCCAGTAAATTGAGCAAATACACTTTTATTCTTTTCAAGGCTTCTAATTCCTACCTTACGAACTATAAAAACAAATTAACAAAGCAACTGAAACGTTTCCCATTTGGTATTGTGTAATCTGAACACCAAACGAAACTGGCTATAAGCACATCAGAGTATAAATATACTTCAATGTGCTCTTAAAGCAACCAGCAATTTATAGACATCGTCTAAATTAATCCAACTTCTGACAGTAGTTAATGGCATGCAATGTGTCGTTAACAATAAACTCACCGGCAACCGCCGGTTGGGCTTCAGGGGCTGAAATGACGTTTTAGGCAAATTAACAGTCTTATAACCCATTTTCGGGACTAGATATTACATTAAATGAAATTTAAATAAAACTCGTGATTTTACTCATTCTATTGGGAGAATTTCATTCAAAATCTTATCATTTCTATCAACGATAACGCCATCAGCATTTTCATCACGAACAATAATATTTGGAATGGAATGGCATTCTATCCCAATACACTATAATATCCAACAGCTTTTAGTGACAAAATAAGGTTTTCTGTGTTATGGAGTAAATATTGTAGTATTAAAAATCATTCAAGTCATGCAAAACTAGATAAGTTTTAAAATACTCATCGAAACGGGGCAAAAACGGGGCAAACAGTGGTGGAAGAGCTTCAACAAGGAAAATCAACATGATATAATTTGATGCCAAAATCAAGCTTATTGGACAAATTTATTGTTTAGCATATAGATGCATGAAAGCAAGGCGCCGTGATTATCAGTTCCGATTTTGGTTATTAATTTGTGTCAATTTATATGTAGGCCCGAAATTTCGAAATAATATCATCAAAACATGAGGAAAAGCGCTATTTCGTCTCTAAAGAACGTTTGCTTCTCTATCGGAGTCGGGGAACGTTTAATCAGGAATTAATTCTCGGTAACATTATTTTTCGTATTCAGGTATTGTTGATTAATATTGAATAAAAAATCATTTCTAAATGTTTACACCATATTAAACCAAATCTACATTGCTATCAGCTTTTCTAAACCCCCACACCTATACCGCTATAATTCGCTCAATCGACCCCCATCTTTATCAGTTCAATTGGTAATTAGGACGGTGCTTTTTACAGCTTCCATTTAGCCGGTTCAATGAAGCTGATAATTCGCTCACTGGAAGGCGTGCTATTCTGTCGCAGATATTTTCTCGATATTTCCGGTATCTAACATTTACCTGGGGATATTGGGGAATTCGGATAAAGAATATTTGTCTATGAATACACAACCGCTGAGGTATTCGATACGCTTCACTTCAATTGATGGTGTAATCCTTAAACCACGGAAATACTCTGGCTTATTGACCAATCGCAGAAATAATGTAACCATAACCTGCTCTTGTTTCGTTCTCAAAGCTGTTGATGCGAGTCGAGTGATTGAGTCGAATTCATATACTTCGTTTGGCGGTTGATGATAGTATTTGAAGATGATGGTAATTGTAATAAAAAGTATAATTTTTCAAATATTGGCTTACTCGGGGGAGCTAAATAAAAATTTATGAAATATGAAGCTCTAGTTGTTGTTGTTATTGTATTTCATATTTGTAGGGAATTTAATTTATTAATTATAATAATATAATTTAATATACAATATTATATATATATTATATAAATTTGATAAGTAATTATAATATTTATAATGATGAGCTAAATGTTTCCTGGGCACATATTAATAAACTGGAATAAGTATACGGACATCAATAAGTGATTTTTTTAGCAGACGCGATTTAATTTCTGGCGGTTAACCTTATGATAACAAACTTCTGCCATGCCTAATAAGATTAATAAGCAATAATCACGCTCTCATGCCTGCTACATTCTCGTTCTATGTGATTTTTTGCTCAAGACTAAAAATTAATACATGTGAGATTTTCCTTGCGTTATTTATTGAAATTTATTTTCCAATGATATTTTGAGTATATATTTTATAGTTTATGAACATCTTGTCGATGGAGAAAGTGACTAACGCAGAGGTGCTTTCAAAAGCTGGCTTATAATGCATGTTCACCCTACTAAGACAGCGCCGCATAGGGTGGCGTGGCCACGACTACAGAATGTAAAATGGTCGTATTCCGAAAGATCTACTCTATGGTGAGTTGTAATTGGACAGAGCGCCCTTGCGGTAAAAAGTCGTTTGCAAATGAGATATGAAAGCTCTTGGCTATGGCCCCAAGATTTGAGAAAAACTTGATCTTGACCGCTCACATTGGAGGAAATGTGTAAAGCGTCGTCTGAAAGCTGGGGAGGAGCAGATGCAGCTCTTGGCTGCTGAACTCAGATTACGCCCCCGGCTTGCAACTGACGCCCAACAACCGAGTTCTGTCTATCGTTGCAAGCATTGGTGGATAGATTGTTCCTCCCGAATCGGACTGTTCAGTCATACGAAAAGATGTAGCACATGAAAATTCATGCGATTGTGATGTACATCCAAGGTCAACACCGACCGAATGAGGCCAACAACAATTAATAAAAATTCCATAATTGTTTTGAGTGAACTTTGAAGCACTTAAATGCACAGAAATCGTGTCGAGAACATACCAGTTTCGGCAGCTGGGGCGGCAGGTGGGGTGTATGGTACGGTTGCTAAAATAGAAAAACAAGGGCATTTGTGGAATCAAGCTTTCGATAATAATTTTAAATTAAATATTGAAGTAATTCCTCAACCAAGCCTTGGTGTTTAAAGCATTGAATACCACTTAATTGGTGATACATCATAGTTGACAGAAACCACCGTTAAGGTTGCATCAAACTGTCATCGATTTGTGATCTGTAGTAGTGCAGCGGCAGAATGCACAACGTTTTTCTTGAGTGACGTACTGAAACTCTCGTATCTCATCCTACTTCTAACGATGCGACATTTTTTTTATCTCACTTGACAATTGAGTTCATTACAAGCTCTGAATATTTTAATTTTATTCGAGAAATCTAGGTTGGATATCTATAAAAAAGTTCACATAATTTCAATACACGGAACTTCAACCTGCTATCTTCCATTTATTTTTTTCCAGAAACAGCGCTTACAAATAAAGCTTTTTTGAAGTCATCAACCAATTCACATTTGAGCATTCTTTCGGTTACATTATCACGTGACGATTTGTGAAACACTCAATTCGTATATTATGTTTGATGTAAATTATGAGCCAGCCACAATTGTTTGTACTTAAAATTGTGTAAAAACTAGAAAACGTCACTCGTACTTATTGTATTAACACTTATTTAATTTTGAATAGAGGTAAACCGAATTTCGCTTATCACTAAGCTATTAGGTGAGTATAATCCTATTGCATTTTGTATGAATTAAATGTTGAAAACTCATTAGAAAAAGAAAAATATGGAGGAGAAGAATCACTGATATTTATACCGTCAAGAAAAAGAGCTTACGTTGCGGAGCTGGTACTCCACCCTCTGTGGCGACTGAAATAAAAATGCAATCACAAATTTTCTTATCTCACTGAACAATATGCACGATTGAATTTGAACAAATAAAAAGTTTACAGAAAAAAATTCCCAGTTTTGTGATCAAATAACAATATAGTTTCTTTAACTAAATGAAACGAAGATTATGTTTTACACCTGAGGATGGCCAACAGCTAGAAACTGATTATGGTGTGTAGGTGAAAGGGATTTGGCATTCATAAAAGTGGTTTTTTTTTCGTTGTTTTGATCGGTCGACTTCGATTTACTTGGCCGCGCCAAACTGATTTTCAGTGTCCTCCAACTATTATATTTTTTACTTGCCCTCCACTATTTTAAGGGTCACTGAAAATAAGCATTCTGTGTCCAGCCAATGATGATGATGAATATTTATTGTTGGTAATCATGACGCTCATAAATTCGCAACTCTCAACCTTAACTTGAAATTTACGATAATTTGATCACGTGTTAACTCGTTTCTATTTTTTAGATGATGTTTTATTGGAAATGCTAAATAGGAGTTGTAACAATTCACAACAATGGGCCTACAAAATAAGAAGGACTGATCACTAATTTAACAGGTCAAATGTTCTAAATTTCATAGCGTACAACATTTACAAGCAAGATGAGATTTAATACATTGGCAATTCACACTGGAGCTGAAAACTTACACATATTAGGTTCTTTAGCTGAAGTGCAAAAATTGAGCCAGAAATTGATTGTTTAGTATGTGTTAACGAAGTCGCATAAAAGATCACCTCAATGTACAACTTTATAAACTTAAGTTGCTTGTAATATTAGATTCTGGTCATATGCCATCTGCTAAAACCATTGTGCTCAACATTGTTGTACCTCCGACTAGCATACAAGGAATAATATTAAAGGTAGTAAATCAGCTAATCAGCTAAATCAAATGAAAAATGGTTCATATGTGTAAAGAGTGCTGAATAGATATTAAGGAGACATACATTTGATAATTATAAGTAATTTAAATAATGAGAGAAAAATTACAAACTAAGTAAGTAATGTGAAAATTCGATCGGAAAAACATTGAGATCGTACCTCTCATTTCATTCAAAGTTTTCGTCATGTCTGATCAGAAATGAAGAGTAATTTAACATTCGATTAAATGTTCTTTTCCAGAAAACTATGCCAATTAACTTGAAAAGTAACATATTTTAAAGTGTTTCGTTTATATTTTCTCACAGATCTACGATTCCGTGTTTTTTCGTATGTATCTATCTAAAGTAATTATGAGCAAACATCGATAAACAAACAGCTATAGCAACTCATTGATGAAATCGTATAAAATGGATTGCCAGTGATAATGTGATAAATGGCTTCTGTTATTCTCGATTATTTCGGAACCTTCGTTTAATGTTTTTATGACAATTCAAATGCACGTAATTGTAGTCAGCTTTGTTATAATTCGATTCGAGACTTGACTAATTTAATTATCAATGTTACTTACGAGTAGTAATTGCAAACAAAATAAGCCGTTATAGAAAACTAGCAAATCGGATTGTTGGTGATATGCAGCCTACTAATTGTAGGGTGTAATTGTTTCAGTTCATCAAATTACACAATAATTTAATTTCAATTTATTTAGCGATAAAATATTGAGATTTAACTGATGGTTAATTACTACGATTAGTACATCAAAATAATTTGATCAAATATATCACCCACGCTGATTTTACAAATTTGGATAGCAGATTATTGGTTTTAGTATATACAAAAGAATTTTAAAAGTGGGATTTTTTACATAATTCTGAAGTATGTACTCACTTTCATAAGCTGAAACATAAACGAATTCGTACAATAAATTTTACTTTGTCGGTAACTAAATTCAATACTAACCGAGAAAATTGATGTTTGATCTTAGAAATGAGTTTCTTCATTTTCGCAAAGCAAAATATTGTGAGAATATGCTACACAATTCTTTCTCTAATTCTGTAAATCCTCAATACAAATCACTAGAATAGCGTGTTTAGCAACAACATATCTAGTAACAGGTATTACAAATCAAGTTCTTTGGAGTAGAATGATTCATCTTCATTATTTCGGTCAGGTTCACATAGTTTCGCAGTTAATAATCAACGCAGAAAGACTTCGGACTGAAATTCTAACAACATTATTAAGAGCTTTGAACGTTCAAACATATTATCATATATTTGGGACATGTCCTGCGTTATCGTGACACCCATGAGGCATTTTATTTCAATTTTTAAAACAGTATCGTCTAACTAAATTCAACTTCAAACTTTATTTGACAGTGAACGCAATCTGTAATTTCTAATGGATATTTGCATAAACTTTTAATATTACGTTGTTTTTTCCAATAACACTATTACATCAACAGATATATGCATTATTACTTTTCGGGCTTGAAATATGTTACTCATTCTCAAAATGTGTTTGCACTGAAAAGTTTGTTTGAATAACCGTCCGTTCTCTTACCTGCTTTGTAGAATTCCTTGGTCACTGTAAGTTTAAAAACATAAATAGTAAAATATTTGTCAAGTTCACATTTGATTATATTTTCATCAGTATGGATATTACCCATATCTAATCGTTATATCACATTTTTTCTAAATTTACAAGTCAACTAGATTATTAGCAATGAAAGCTAGATTTGTAGATCCGAAATTATCAAACTAATATTTAATAAATATGCGTCAAACCACTCTACTCATTTAATATCAAGTAATATTTTATTGAAAATTCACGCTGAGTAGTCGATTTTGAGTAAGTCGATATCATCGTGTCAGTGGTCAGAAAGTGTGATCGTGAAATTGTTGCACTGCAAATCTCAACAGAGCTAGCTTACAAAGGAACCTTGAAAATGCTTTTTAATCCCAAAAATTTGATTCGAAATATCTGTCAATAGATAATACCCGATTAAAGACGTAAATGTTACATTCAGTTCGAGCCTAGCAAGTATATGTGCAAAGTTTCTTAACCGGTCATTTTTATCAAAATAATTCTTTAACCCGGATAAGTGAAGCTATAATAGGTGAGAATAAGAAACATGTCATGAGCACCAACCATTTTTAACATTTTTTTAATTGATCGGCCAGAATCAAAATATA
Source organism: Atriophallophorus winterbourni (assembly GCA_013407085.1). Lineage (NCBI taxonomy): Eukaryota > Metazoa > Platyhelminthes > Trematoda > Plagiorchiida > Microphallidae > Atriophallophorus > Atriophallophorus winterbourni. Next base: position 35,069 of record JACCGJ010002144.1, read on the forward strand.
CAATTCTATTCAAAATGCGCATGGCTATTAGTGCAAAATCAATTATTGTATTGGTACTTGCTGAGTCAATCTGAGATGTGATTTAATTTTTAACCAATTTTTTGGGATAGAGTTGAATAATTGCGGTCAATTCCCCAATAAATCGATGTAACACTAGTTAAACTACGTTGATTCCAGAACAAATTATTCGAGTATTCTCTGAATATTACGAACCTGTATACAATAGGCAATTAGCGGGATTGGTAATGCTTGCTTTTAATGAAATACAATATAATGAAAAAATATTAGACAATTAACCAACCTGAATATTCGGTCCCGGGCCAGGCTTATTAAGGGAAGACAAAATAAAAATAAATGAATAGTACTTTCATGATTCTTCGAATAAAAAAATTATAGCATCTCTACACGTGCGAGAATTGATAAATACGCAAGGATATAAACACTTTATTTTTACAGTGAAACCTTCGAGGTCCAACTAGCAATTGCAAATCAATTTCTACCACTACGAATCTTTATTGACCAAAGGACATTCTCAATAAAGCTGAATGACACACTCAATGTTCCCAAGTTATTGGTTAATTAGTATACACCTGTTATGTTTAGAAGTTTGTGTTCAACGCAGTCAACTGCGTGTGACAATCCGTACATAAAGCAAGCGTGTTGCAACATATTGAAAGGTAGCGATATGCTACCGTTGAAGAGTCGTGTTTCTCGAGACTACTAATTAACGTTCCGTGCGGCAGATAGTTTTCCATCACATGCGGTCGTCGAAATATTACCTTTTAATATTGAGAAATTAATCTAAATTGCTTTCAAACATTTTTAACTAATTTAACCAAATCCATTTTGCTAGAAAGCACTTGCTCCACGTTTAATTAATTTAACTATCAAAGTCAGAAATAATTTTGAGATTATCTAATTTTAGTGGATTTAATCCATAATGAACAAACGATGTGAATGTTGAAGCAAAACTAGAAAAGTCTTTGTTTTTCAACTGAAAATATTACAATTTATACATTTCTAGACACTTACCATTATCCCCAAGATTGTGAAGCACTTTATGGAAAAACGTGAAATTATTGTTTTAGGAAATAAAAAACAATTCAACATAAAGATTTTTCTAAAATAATAAAGTGTACAACATTTTGTCTTAAACCTATAGATAAATATTTAATTGGTATATTATCCAATTTGGAGGAAATTTAGAAACTCTAACTGAGGTAAATTTCACTTTAATAACTGAGATATGACGAACAATCAGTGCATCGTAAGCACAGTTAATATTGCATGAAAACACAGGAAGCGTGAAAAATGTAGGATAGTATAAGACAAGTCTGTGAATTATAACGTTTTAAATGTACGTAGATTGCTGCAATTAATTTGGACCTGCTTTCGCTGATCTCACTAACACCAATGCTTTTAATTTAATTTAATTTATTATGCTATCTATGTATTTTGTTAAATACAAATAAGCATTTTTTCAAAAAAATTACACTGCAGCACGAAAAACTCGAGATGTGTTTAAATAGCTAAATTTTAAATAATATCATGAAAGGGCGCTACATTTTATTACATATTGAGGATATAGCAAATAAAATTTCGGGGCATTTGGTGCGAATTCAGAGAAGTATTTATCGCACTTTAGCCGCAAAATTAGCTGACAAAAAAGCGTGTGTATGTATTTAAATTCGTGCTTTCTTCCTAGCTTGTATTATTATGGACACCTCAATGATTGGGGTAAGAGGAAGATTTTACTTTTAGGTAAAATGTTTTTAAATTCAAGATGTGTTTACTTTGAAATATTTTTTTGCGAATTGCCGCCAGAATTTGAGCAAACTCAGTCATATTCAAATGCGAATATGTTCAGTGTTCCGCAGTATGTCAGTTAAATAATTGAACTTTCCTACAGCACTCACCTCGTCCAGTGTGGAAGTCAAAAACTGTTTTGGATAAAATATAAATTTATTGTTTGAATCCGTTTTTAAGTGTTGCGGTTACCAAAATGATTTTAATGAATTATTGAATATTTTGTCGTCTAGAATCCAAAAACTCTAATCTTATAACTGAAAGATCTCTGTAAGGATTCTCTGGCGTGTATAAATCGATAATAATTAGACTGTTGATTAATATTCTACCATTGAATCGAAATCGCACGATGGTCATTAAGTTTTGTAACTCTCGGTGAATTCATTTATGCGGTTTTTCTAAAACTAATTTATAACTCAGCACCGAAATAATCGTTTAGATGAGAATGATATGAGTTAGGAACGTTTCAGTGGCAACTCGCTCCTGCGTTTTTCGCTTATTCAACCGCAAGTAACGTTATGCTGATGGGTAACTTGAACCTCGGAATGATAGATGCTTAACCAAAATGAGCTTCACACTTCAGGCTTTAACGATAGCTGTTTCTGAATTGAAGATGTGCCTGACAACTTGAAAACTGATTTTGGGAGCTCACTGTCATTTTCCTAATTTCACTTTCTAATTTTAGTTTGATGTCTGTCTAGGCCTGAGTAACTTGACGTTATCTCTGCCCACGTACACTCTTTACTGTGCGGGAGTTTGCATGAATCAGGCTTGTGAAAATTCAAACATTTCATTTGTTCAAAATTTAGAGTAATTTATTTTTCTTTTTCTTCAAACTAATTTTTTCTGGAAGTTACGCAGGTAAAACAGAAAACAGTTTTTACACAAGCGCTCAAAAATTATTAATTAATTTATTATCAATAAGACGTCTTTTTATGAAGACCATGAAGACATCTTCATCTATAAATGGGCTGTTAGCGGAGCATGATCAATAGATGCTCTAATTCTGTTTGAGCTGATGAAATCAATTCACTTTAAATGAAGCTCTTTATTTTCTGAACAAAATCTTCAAACACTAGAAAGTGACATGATTGGAAACAAAAATACAACGACGAAATTAATTCTCAGGACCAAGTTCAATAACTCAGCTTTCAATTAAGGCTACTTGTGTTTTGCAGCGATATAAATACTCACCTCGACCAATTTTGTGATCAAAAGCTGGTATAGAAAAGGGTTTCATGTATAATAATTACGCCAGTAAAAATGCAGGTGAAAAAATTGCATGTGAATGTTTGCTTACCCAATTTGCGTGCGGGATCGAGTACTAAAATGAGACAAATATAAATCATCTATTCGTGCCAAAAACTTGAATATGGAAAAATATAATGACTCAAGACTAACTTACCCAATGTTTTCCTGAAGTATTCCTCTGCAATTGTTAAAGGTTCAAGATTAGACACACGAAAATATATCGGATATATATAAATGAGGATGATAAGCATATATCTTACCAACGAAGCCGTTGCACTTCAAGTATCCTTAAAATTTAGAGAAGAACAAATATTGAAAACAATTACAGAGGTTAGAAAAGTTGTTCATGTATATCTGCGAACGTTTTTCGATAGAATTATGTGCTTTTCACTACTGATGACTTAAAGTAATATTTTCTTAAAATTATGTTGTCAAGACATGAACATTTTGTAGATGTGTTCATGATGACAGTTCTATATCCAATCTTTCAAATTTTATTATATGCATGCATATATTTATCTTATTATTTTATTCATTTTCATCATTTTATGATCACTATTGAAAAATAACTTCCGAAACTATGTAGTATCAATTGAAATTTCATTATAATATTTAGAATCACTGTTCCTTAGGAAATCATTCAATTCAGTGTATGAGGTTTTTTCTGTAATTTATCAATTGTTCCTCTGTAAGGTATTCGTGGTGCCTTTACAATACTCACCTAGATGATCGTAATGGTCCATGACTGAGAAGCAAGATTAGCATAAAACATAAATTTACGTGTTTACAAAAATACAAATTCATATGCTATAACAGTGAATATAATTCTACAGCTGCACTATGGAAACAGCAATATGCAGTCCTGTGCGAATCCTTAACGTTTGAATCCTATTTAAAAAATGTTCCGCCTTATATTTTGTATAAGAATACTTCATTCCAATCGGAAATTCATCGTCCAATAGTCAAAAAACCTTTTACTATTAAATAACAGGGTGACATTAACGAGAATATCACTTAGGAAATAATGAATACAAGCAAAGTAAAGGTTGATTTCTAGACAGAATAAGAATTACTATGATTAGGTTAACGGTTAAAAATAAAGTGAACCAAACAACACTACGCTACCGGCAGTATAGTGTCAGTAATGTTATGAAAGTGCTCACAATACGGTCGTTCTTATTCGAATTTCTGCAGTTTTACTTTGCTGGATACAATTGCTAAGTTTTCATTTTAATTTCAATGATTTCAATAATCAGATACAATAGATAAAATAATAATTTTTATGTTTTATAGACTTACAGTGATTGAACGCCGCATGATAGGCTGAAATATTATAAGATATTATTTTATGAAAGTTATTAATCGTATGTGCAATATTTCTAACCAACTAAGGTCATAAATAAACCGACATGATGAGAATATTTTAATTCGTATACAAATGTTTTCTGATATTTTATCCGGAACATCAAAAAGCGCATCAATTTAGGTAATCCATGTATATAATCTAAAATATACCTTGCCATGGTTTAACCTGGCATCGGTTACTCTTTCAAGCTGTTCTATGCCTTCTACTGAGGTCATCGACAATAATTTACCATCTCCATGCTAATCCAAATTTTTTCTTAGTTGAAGTCGTTTTTCAACCAGTGTACTTATATATTCTTTACCTTTTAACGATCAGTTTACTATTGGGATTAGATAGCAATGCGTTTCAACCTCGAAACTTGCTGTAAACTTGCTAATTATGTTGAGTGTAATGGGTTGATTGCCCAGTTATTAAAAAAATATGAAATTTCGTCCAAAATGTTTCAACCGTATAGTGCGATGATTTTGTAAGGATGAACGAATCAACGCTATACAACACACATAATATGTGAATATTTTATGTGGCACCAATGAATAAATTCGGGGAATCTATACACCGTACGCATGATAGCTTTCAAATAGACTTACGGGTTCCTTTTTTGTATTTGTCTAAAAGTTGTAACGTAAGATGTTTAATGTCATGTTACAGAGAAAAAGATGCAATGCAGTCATTACAAAGAGGTTCAAAATAGACTAAAGTGGTAGTTGTAAAACACTATCAGAATTGTAATATGTCGAAACAAATAAAATATAACTTACTCTGAAGTTTAATACCCATACTCGGCACTGAAATATATAAAGAAAATCTCAATGTACTATATACTTTAGCGGGAGTGATATGGATTTTAATAAGAATTTTAAAGTTTTGAATCAGCTGTATTCAATTTTAATCTTGTCAACTCACCTATATGAGCGAAATTCGCAACAATTTGCATGGAGACCAGCAAGATCGTGATTTTACCCAACATTTCAGCAAATATTCTTAAGCAACCAAACAGTCGTTATACTAAGCATTCATCAAGTTTCAGCTATATAATATTGCACGCTCGCTTCAAATCGATTGGTCATACGCCCTCGACCAGTCAGCGGCCAGTGTGGTTCACAGTTAACTTTGAGCTGATTGGTTAAAATAAAAACATTCAGTTCAAACATTATCTCTCTTAATTATACTAAATATCGGTCTCAAAAATCAATTTTTTTAAATCCGTTCTACCGTTTAGGGGTTCATTGAATTTAATCCTTTTCCTATTATGTGACAGAAGAATTTCCACAGATCCGGACATGGAATGGAGTGATAAGAGATCAAATATGTCTACATGCTGAAATATTATACTGACTATAATAAAAAAAAGCATAATCTAAATCCTAATTCACTGAAATTATTGCAGTAAAGAATAGAGAATTAAAAGATTAAAGTTTAATAAAGTGAACACTATACAACACCACATGATTGCGCTATGAATGGAAATTAGCATATTTTAGTACCATTTTGTGTCACTTTCTCATCACACTTCTCAAACAATTGTTTTTTCGATGCCTTTCGCTAGACATAATTCTATAGATTAGATTTTGGCAAAGTCACATAAACCGTGACGTCGCAATCTTTGTTGTTCGGTACACTGCGACGAGCTATCAATAACGTTGTCGCTCTGTGATAGTTTCTAGCGAGGATAGCATTATCATTTCGCAGCCAAGGAGACCAGACCTCCATCGCATACTCCATCGTAGGGCGAATGTAGTGGTTCATCATCCTCGGTAACGTTATCGACTTTTGACTAGTCGTGTGATAGGCAATCACTGATATTGGGGTGTGGGAATTGGTACGTAAATATCGGGACAAAATTTTATTACGTAAAATCATCTACAATCAATAAAAAGTATTTTCATTTATTTCACTTGATGCGCTTAAAATTTATGAATGTAGTGCAATAAATTTGAAATAAAATAGCCACCTCAGTTGAGTTAAACTACTGGAAGTAAATGCAACACAGTAATACTATTTGTAAATTGTACGAAAGGTTGATCGTGTAACAGACTCAGGACGTATATTTTGTATTCATACGATAAACTCGACTAACGTAAATCGAATCATGTGCCATAAATGCTTGGATCAAAGTACGTGTCAAAAATTAAACTTCAGATGAGACATTTCAGGTAACCTCAAATTCCCTTTTTGATGTGACTTTTGGTACCTTATCGATATGAGTTCATAATATGTAACAGATATTGTGTGGGATTGGATACGATATTTAAGATTTAGCGGAAAAATTTGTAAATTAAAAGTGAATACGTAACTATGTGAAGCCCATCTGCTAAAATCGTTGAAATGTACCTTATTTGAGGGGGGATGTGAGCAACACATTACTTTGGTAATCCATAAGCGCCTTGAGTGCTTTGACCAAGAATCACTTTGTGATTCTGTGTCTGAACATCGTGGTTCGTTGTACGAACCCTATATAACAGTTGGCATACAAGTATAACCTTGTTTACCTTTAATCCACTGTTTCAAGGCTCACTGAAACCTGATCTTACTGTCTCCACCTGACGAAGGGAAAAGCCGAAAACCGGTAGTGGTGTGTAAGGGATGGGGATGTGAGCAACACATTTTTGGTCATCCATAAGCGCCTTGAGTGCTTTGACCAAGAATCACTTTGTGATTCTGTGTCTGAACATCGTGGTTCGTTGTACGAACCCTATATAACAGTTGGCATACAAGTATAACCTTGTTTACCTTTAATCCACTGTTTCAAGGCTCACTGAACCTGATCTTACTGTCTCCACCTGACGACGGCAAACAGCCAGAAACCGGTAGTGGTGTGTAAGGGATGAGGATGTGAGCAACACATTACTTTGGTCATCCATAAGCGCCTTGAGTGCTTTGACCGAGCATCACTTTGTGATTCTGTGTCTGAACATCGTGGTTAGTTGTACGAACCCTATATAACAGTTAGCATACAAGTATAACCTTATTTATATTAATCCGCTGTTTCAAGGCGCACTGAACCTGATCTTACTGTCTTTACCTGACGACGGCAAACAGCCAGAAACCGGTTGTGGTGTGTAAGGGATGGGGATGTGAGCAACACATTACTTTGGTCATCCATAAGCGCCTTGAGTGCTTCGACCAAGAATCACTTTGTGATTCTGTGTCTGAACATCGTGGTTCGTTGTACTAACCCTATATAACAGTTGGCATAAAAGTATAACCTTGTTTCCCCAGGTTCTGTTGAAATACCCTCGTAAAGCTTCAAGCATTGTTCACGCAATTATTACATAGGCTTATAAACATTCATTTCAAAGATGAAGAGAATGAAGGAAATATTTATCATTTATCTTCGGAAATCCTTCTCTGCATGCGAATTATGAATGACAAATGAAATGATTTTTATAAGGAATCTCCAGATTAGTTTCAAATGATTTTACATTGTTCAACATAGGTTGTTTTTTAACCTTACATTTTAATACTTGAGAATGGTGGAGTAAGGAGTGAGTGCCAACTCTGGAATATATTTAGCAAATAGTGGTTGAGAATTCAACTTTAATTTCGCATTCAGAATAAAAATGATTTATATCACGCATATCTCATGTACTCAGACAATCATATGCCTTCAATTACAAGACCACGCTCAAAGAGATCGCAATATCAGTCAGGTAACTTAAACATTTCTCATTAAAAAATTGAAGTATAACGTGTTTCTAGATTAATCACAGAATCAAACTGTAAACTTAAATCTTCTTGAGTTCATCGGTTCACACTCGCGTACGGTGCTTGACCATTTTGCTGGCACCAAGTGCGGAGTCACACGAACGAACCATGAGTAACACTTGCTAAGCCGAGAAACAACTTGAAGTTCTCAACTTTCATCAGCGGTCAACATATGGTTAACGATTCATCTTAGAAGATTCGGGTCATTTGTGTGCCACAGACAAATCTGTCGTTTTAGCTGAATCATCGGAGTGTAGCTACGGTGCAGCCGGTGCATGGATTCGCTTGAAAAATCAGCACAGAGTTACAAACGTTGATGTGAAAAATCGATGGTTGACCTTTCACAGAGCTTTACACCGGACAGAAAAAATATTGATGAGTCAAGCTTCACTGCCTCTGAGACAGAACTTCTTTTCAGATTCATAAATGTGATAAACATTCACGTTGTAATACGTGTTCGTGATTGATTAATATAAAAATAAGGTGGTGTCAATATCAAGTCAAGCTTGTATTTAACATGAAAAATTAGATAGTCGTTTGAAGCGTCTTGACAGCTTAACCAGGTATCCCTCTGTGCTTCTGTCTCTGAACATCTTGGTTCGTGGTACGAACCATATTAAACAGCGTAGTTGTAGTGCTACCTTGTTTGCAACTTATCTTCTGTTTCAAGGCTCACTTACCATAATATTTGCTTTTACCGTGTGACGATGATTAACATCAACAAACCCATTGTGGCATGTAGGTATGGGTGATTGAAGTGCCACAATACATTGGTCATTATTCTCAAGCGCTTGACCGGAAATTACGCTGTGATTCTGCATCTGTAGATCGTGGTATTTGTACGAGCCATATTCAACAGTGACTTTCACGTATTATAGCTTTATACAATTTTTTTAATAGATAATCGTTATAAAAAATCACTGAAGTAGTTTTCCACGATAAAGTTATCAACGATCATAATAATTCTTCAATCTCCAAGCTCAAAAAGTTTTAAATGATTAAAAAGGAACCGCGCTAGCCAGCAAGAATGTTTAAGATCCCAACTGCTATTAGTTGGTCATATTATTTGTTTTCCAACTCGTAATTAGGAAAACATTCATCGCGATTGTTACTTAAATCTGTCAGCATAAGCTTTAACCTCCACTACATCCTGCAAGTGATACATCACGTCTTAATTTGGCGATGAACAGTGGAATTGATTTTATTGGACTAAAATTAACCTAAGTATATCAGAAGCTGGCCACGGCAAGTATGCTGGGATCAGGAGAAAGAGAGAGAGTGGTCTAAACAAAATTAAAACGCCTCCCATTAAGTCTGTATACGCTGACCCGAATGTCGACATAACTCAGCAAATGAAAAGATGGTTAGAGCACTTCTCCTCTCTCTACTCTGAGGACGGTACGGTTTTAGCGCATTTACTTGAAAATTTTGAGCAGTTGCCAACCATTGTACATCTAGATACTCCCGCTAGTGTTGATGAGCTCAATAGGACAATCGACCGCTCAGCGAATGGCAAAGCCCCTGATGACGACAGAATTCCGACTGAACTCATTAAAAGCTGTAGAATAGCATTATTACATCCTCTTCACCATTTGATTCTTTAGTGCTGGCAGGAGGAGTGTGTCCAACAAGACATGCAAGACACTAAGATCATCACGCTATTTAAGAATAAGTGTGAGGGAGACGACTGAAACAATTATAGAAGAATCTCCCTTCTGAAAGTTGTAGGCAAATTGTTTGCAAAAGTATTACAGATCCAGCTACAAGTTTATCTGATAGAATTTACTCTAAATCTTAATGTAGCTTCCGCAGAGGAAGTGTCGGGAACAGCATATGCCATAATACTCTCTTTTCATTGATTTAACGAAGGCGTTCGACTAGATCAGCAAGGAGGGTCTTTTAAAAATGCTTGATCTGATAGGTTGCCCCCAAGACTGCTCAAACTCGTTATTTTGTTCCAATCATGCATAAAGGGGCCACTCCATTTCGAAGGTTTTAGTTCAGAAGCCTTTGAAATTAGCCGAGGCGTCAAACAAGGGTGTTTTCTTGCTCCCACGGCTGCTCGCCATTTTCTTTTCTCTACTTCTGAAGCATGCTTTCAGGATGAGGACAGAAAGCATTTACGTAAGCACGCGAAGTGATGGCAAGGTTTTCAACCTGAACCGGTTGAGCGCACAAACCAAGGCACGAAATGTGCTAATCCGTGACCTGCTGTTTGCTGACGATGCAGCCTTTATAGCTCACTCCCGAGAGAACCTGCAGTCGCTAACGGACTCTTTTTCGTCGCCATGCAAAGACTTTAGGCTAACAATCAGCATGAGCAAGACCAAAGTCATTATTTATGTGACTGTATTGCCTCCCATCATCACTGTTAAAAACTGTCAGCTTGAATCAGTACATCATTGCACATACTTTGGTTCAACCATTGCGATAACCTCTCGCTAGACACGGAAATTGATAAACGGATTTACAGAGCAACTGTCATTCTCTCTCGATTAAACTCTCGTGTTTAAGGTGACCGCAAGCTGACTGTAAAGACGAAGATGATGGTATACAGCGCGTGCGTACTAAATGCTTTACTATACGGCAGCGAAACCTGGACCACCGACGCAACACACGAACGGAAGCTGAATGCTTTCCATCTACGAAGCATCCGTCGTATCTTGAACATATCGTGGATAGACAGATTGACTAATGCTGAAGTGCTTTCAAAAGCTGGTCTACAGAACATGTTCACTCTATTGCGACAGCCCGCCTGCGCTGGCTTGGTCATGTCTACAGAATGGAAAATGGTCGTATTCCGAAAGATCTACTCTATGGTGTGTTGCATTTAGGAAGTCGACCATTGGGCAGACCGCACTTGCGGTAGAAAGACGTTCGCAAAAGACATATAAAGCTCTCGGCATTGACCCGGCGAGTTGATAAGAACTTGATTTTGACCACTCACATAGGAGAAATCGTGTAAAGCGTCGTCTGAAACCTGGGGGGAGCAGATACAGCTCTTGGCTACTGAACGCAAATCACGTCGTCCAACTGACGCCCAACGACTGAGTTATGCCTATCATTGCAAGCTTTGCTGGAGGTATTGTTCCTCCCGAATCGGACTGTTTACTCATTAGAAAACTATTAAACATGTAAATTCATGCGATTGTGATGTACATCCATGATCGAAATCGACCGAAGAAGGTCAACAAAAACTAGATTGATTGACAGTAACGTCTAATTTTAATCAAAAAATAATATTTGTTATTAGGGTAAAAGGAAAAAAACCGATTGCAAACAAGATTTTCGGTCTATTCTGGTAGAAGTAGCTGGAAATTCTATACGAAACCTTTCCTCTCTGTGTTTTTGTCATTGACATTTGACGGACAAACTAAGTATTAATATTCCAGGATATTTACAGCTTTTAATTAATAAAGACTGATTTACTACCAGTTAGAAAACGACATTAAACCCTAGAGTTTTAATAAATAGTAACTCTACTATTAAGATGAAAAACTGAGTCAAAAATGGTGAAGTTGTTAGTTTCTAGACGCGATTTCACAACACAATACTTAATACTTTGATTAGTAGTATGACATAAACGTAAAATTGAGTTGCATTAAAATTTGACCGTTTGCAACGTCATTGTTGACACATGCGGTAAAAAGACCTTATTAAACAGATAAGGCGGTAAGCTTATTGGATCTACAAGCTAATACGTAAATAAATTTACAAGCCTTGTAATGATGCACTCCTTGAAGCGTGGTGTTCTATTCGGAGAATTGCAATTAAGGATTTACGGAGTGTAAACTCCGCCGAACAACCGAGCACTTAGGATCGCTGTGAACGCTGTGAGAAAGATTATTTGTTCCCGTTATCGTAATATGATAAAATGGGTGGAGTATGAATCCCTGTGCATTTGCGTTATACAACGAAATTAAACGTGAATCGAAGGATTCTATGAAGATATCAACACAACAATTCCACAACACTGTTTCTCTCATAATATACATATATTGCCAAAGAAATCATAATTAAAACGAAGGATTTCGTTTTCGGTATTTTACATCAAGCGCTACAATACTATATGAAAAAATCAATACTGGATCTCATCAAGATCAATTAAACGGGAAATCAACATCACGTGATAATGGTAATCGGTCAAGTCGATCAGTGAGAATTCAACTTTCTTTTCCTAACATCTATTTGGTTGTTGACCCCATCTCTGAGGATACTCAATCCAACAATGGCAACGTTCCCCTCGTGTTCACTGCTCACTTATCGATTTTGTTACGATTCATCACTGAGATCAAACTTGTCGAGGACAAACGCGATCACCCTGTCTAATCTCACAAAACAAGAGAATCTTGAATCTCGAATCTTGAACAAGAGAATGCTAATTGGTCAAGCGTTCAGCAACAATTGACGGATCTAAAAACATTTGAAGCCCACGTGGATCCTGCTCTTACTGTCCCTTTTGGATCAGTGCAAACAGCACGAAACAGGGCGAGGGGTGCGTGTATAAAATGACCAGTTTTGTTCATGGGCATGGGTTTAAACACTATATGCATCCCATCTGCATCACATCCCCTAAGTGCGGGGGATGTGAGCAACACATTACTTTGGTCATCCATAAGCGACCTGTGTGCTTGACCAATAATCACTTTGTGATTCTGAGTTTGAAAATTGTGGTTCGTTGTACGAACACAATATAACAGTGCCATTCAAGTATATATTTGATTATCAGCATGTGTTTGGGCACATGTGATTGAACAAGTTCCTCGTACTAAACATATCCAACGATGGCATACCAACACAACTTGTTTTCCATTCTTCCACTGTTTTAGTCGCATGCGGAACCTGATCATACTGTACCTGCCTGACGATTGCAAACAGCATGAAGTCGATCGTAGAGTGTTTGGGATGGAAACGCATGCAAATGTTCATTTTTGTACATGCCTAAAAACCTTTTAGAAAAATCTGATAATCAGAGTAGATTTCAGTATATTCCTCACAGTTGTCACTTCAATCTGAATTTTCAGGCGATTTCCTACGAACTGGTTCACTTCCTCAAGAGATTGGAATAATATTTCATAAACATTACCATTATTAATCATTTCGAATGTTTCGTAAAAATTAATAATGCATACCAAAGCTTTTTGCTGAAATAAGCAATACACCCATTGCGCTCAACGTGTATATTAGGCAAATTATTCGCCAAAGCATGTAACACTATTTGAATAAAATACCGATTTCTTTAACAAATTGTATCGCTAGAAGGAAGAGGCTTCTCTTGATAATCAAAACTCTTGCTGTACAATGTAGGCGCCATCAAAATAGAGAAGAAACATAAACAGTTTCCTATAAGGTATGATGCCATGTGGCTCTGTTGAAAGTGGAAATGGACAAGCTCAAGTTTCGTAATCTTGTTCTTCAACTTTAAGACGGCGACGACCATAAAAAACAGAGAATGGAAGGCCAGAATGATATGAAGAATATTTTAGAAAATGAAGGAGGGTTCTCCGCATTATCTCACACTAATATGATAAATTTCATTTCATGGAAGCCACCTTATTAAGATAATGATAGAATTCTGAAAAGTCGAGGACAAATCCTAATGAGATGTTTTTTAAGATAAAAACAGAACTTCAGCGATTTCGAACAACTTTTATTGCAACATATGAAAGATATCTACCGGACTGGTACCAAAAGCAGTGAGAACTAATTCAGTATTACGGACAATCAAAATTATAATATATAAAACTCATAAATCAGGCCAAAGGCTTAAAAATGTTTACCCCTCCTCATTCATTGGCTGACTACTTATGTGAGATCTCAGCTAATATTAGGACGCATTTAGTGACACATATCGTCTTGGCTTTATTCATGTCAAAATAATTATGTTTGATTGAGACAAACAAGTACCACTTTTGCTTGATAGTTCGTTCCCGTTTACAAACCTACATTAGCTGAACCGCGTTAAGGTTTCAGGATACAAACGTTCGTGAAGAGTACAATTTCCCTCATGCAAACATTGTCATTTAGCAAGTGCAATGGTAAAGTTATCGTAAAATCGATGAATGTATTATGGTTCTCATTAGAACGTTTTCTAGCTAGACTGATAGCTATACAAACTCAAAAGTTTTGTATGATATGTCAAGGTTAAATTTCTCTTTTGCAATAAGGATTGGACACCGATACCACAGTGAGTGATTTTGATAATGCCAACTATTTCTATTTTACTTACGAACTAAGCGATAGGAATATTGACTTCTTTCGATTTTTTTAATTTCGCCAATACCCGAGGACACTGGGAACAGACGGTTTATTGGGAACCGAAGGAACACTTAAAAACTCCGGGAGTGGACGGTGTCATACCAACGGTACTAAAAATCTGAGCCCAGTTAATGTTAGCATTTGGTGAATTGATAAAACATTCTGTGTCCAAAGAATTCGTGCCAGCAGAGTAAAGGACTGGGTTTATTTCAACTATCTACAAAGGTAGTGGTCATTCAGATCCTGCAAACTAACGACTTGCCACATTATTTCCAGTGATGTCAAATTTTCTAGAGAACAGTGTCGGAGAAAATAGGTAGGCACGTGGAGTCGCAAAATATACAATCTGCAAAGAAGCATGATTTCCGTAAATAACACTCATGCATGACAAACTTGTTTAACTATTCGCCCTAAGCGGTTAACGAAAGGTCTATCAACGCCTGCTCTATGGATATTTCTAAAATATCCGGAAATATCCGGATCTCTGGATCAAATAACCATATCACGATTAAACTCAGCTTTGTTATTGAAAAAATTAAGAAGAATCAATTTACTCTCATTTCAAATCTTAGTTGTTTCGCGTGACGTTGAGAGAGGTACAACTTTGTGCACAAGAAACTTCATATTAAATTGTCATGATAACTTCTTACTCTATTCTGCTGTCACACGGGCTACACAGGTGAAGAAAGGGATAGCGTAGATTTCAGAAGCTAAGTCTGCCTTTGAAAGTGAAAGAAAACTTTATATTTAATCAAATGGTATCAAAGATGTAAAACGTCGTTGGTCATTAATACCCTGTTTAAGAGTATTGAAGTAGGCTTCGGTATCTTGTAAGATACGCTTAACGGAAATTGTTGTTACAAGAGGACTTGAGCCAATTGATCTTTGATTTTATGAAATTGGATCCGCAGTATAAAACAATCTATTTAAAACCATATGATCACTTTGGTGCACAAACGAATTACCTTGAATCTTCATCTGATATATAATACCAGTGCAAAACCACGTTCAGCGGTTACTCAGGGGCGCAATTCAACGTTTTTCAAATATACGCTTTTAAAATAGTCGCCTCACGTTCATTTGAAGCTGGCCACATAAAACAGTGGGCTTGTCTTTAGGCGTTATTATTTCCCGAATTAGTACTAATCTCGAGTCTTGGCAAACTATAAGGTGATGTTCTAGATGAGAACAAATAGTGAATGGGAACTGCAGATGGAACAGTGGATGTATTTTTTACTACTACAACATATCCAAACAAAAAATGAGCATAACTTGTGTCCCAAACATCTATTTTCTAAACGGTAAGCGTCAGCTACACATTTTTCATGACGAGTACAACTGTTAGGAGTATAGCATCCAAAACCTCATTCCAGATCGCATGTTTCTAAACAGATCATTCATTGAGTAATGAAATCCTGAAGCTTCACGAAGTCAATTCCTGACCGGACAGAGCGAAAAAAGAATATATTGATCTCAAAACAGAGTGCGACATTAATATGTTCAATATGAATCGATTAGAGTTTTAAACCAAGTAAAAGATTCTGCTCGTAAATATAGCATTGCTTGAAGATAATGCCATGAACATTTCTTAACACCAGGTGCAGATTTTGCAGTTAATAGGCCGCTGTTTAACGTCATGCATACTGTGGGCCGTCATTTGGCATAATGATGTATTAAGTTTATAATTCAATTACTTACTCATATTAAATCCTCTCTATTTTACATGATTTGTTTGTAACAGTACAGAATTAACACGTTTTAATACAGTGGATTATTTGTTGTCTGAGACGAAGATCAATAGTTCAAATGAGCCATTGTTTTCCTTGGCTTGATAT
This sequence comes from Atriophallophorus winterbourni, assembly GCA_013407085.1. Taxonomy (NCBI): domain Eukaryota; kingdom Metazoa; phylum Platyhelminthes; class Trematoda; order Plagiorchiida; family Microphallidae; genus Atriophallophorus; species Atriophallophorus winterbourni. Next base: position 51,290 of record JACCGJ010002144.1, read on the forward strand.
CATGTTTGTGCAACGAAAATAAAACCACATTTCTAGAATACAAGACCACAGGAGAAAGAAGCTATCTTCTTGTACAATGAATCTGTTGCAACTTGGCACACAGTTCCAATTCTACTTAACAGATTTAAACTTGTGTGTGAGATGGAAATGTATACAACTACGAATTATTTTGCACTTTATTATTCTAATTACTCTACCATTAGAAATTTGATCTACCAATAGACTAATTGGTCTGATCCTTGACTCAAACATGTTGCTTTATCAAAAAATGCTCATCAGGTAGTCACAGTCCAATGAGAAGCTGCACTTACACACCACTACCGGTTTCTGGCTGTTTGCCTTCTTCAGGTGGAAACAGTAAGATTAGGTTCAGTGAGCCTTGTAACCTTGGAAAAGTGGTAACAAAAGTTATACTTGAATGCCACTGTTTGATATGGTTCGTACAACGAACCACGATGTTCAGACACAGAATCACACAGTGATTCTTTGTTAAAGCTATATCTAACTTCCTTCAATATTGATTTTGAAATAAATCAAACACTTTTTTCTAATTTCTTGTGTTTGAAATGAGTTACGGAAAATGAACAATATAGGTTATGGTTCCAAATGTTATTTTTGGTGTGTTAGAACTAACATGAGCAAGGTGACGATCGATTCGTCCACGTACGCTTATTCACCATTTATGATTCAGCAGTTGGCCAGCCTGCACCGCGTTCAACGAGTTCGGTGCACCTTGACCTGAAGTCTGTGTGCTTCAACGCACGCGCGATTCACACGTTAACCGCAACTGAATCATCATGCTGGTGATCGCTTCAAAATCTATCGGTTTTGGTGTCCTGACCCAGATTTGTTAAGGTCAACGTGAGACAAAATGAAAAAAACAAAGATTCTTAGTGAACCATACAATACGGTGCACCTTTTCTGATCAGCGCAAGTGCAGCGGCTAGCGAGTGAACGTAGAACTGCCATTAATAGAGCTAGAATATTTGAGAAATGGAAGAGACGGTTTTGATGCTCGTGTTTAATTATATCCTGATTATCGATTCGCTTCTATAGTTAGGTCGGAGAAGGATTATTTGGCTGATGTCTCCACAATACAGTGTCCAGTTCTGGGGCAAATATAGATAAAGCTTTCATAAACCTTAATGTGCGCACCGATTACGCAATCAGGTTAATCTGTCAGCGGGTGTCGATCACACGTGCAGACAATGAAAAACAATTAAGGGATTACACAGCGTGATCCTAATCTCCCCTGTCTATCTTAACAAGCTCAACGCACACCGTGATCTTTGCAATTCTCAACCCGCATAAGATTGGTCAGGTGAATGCAAATTATGCCTCATCTCTGTTCGTACTGACACATTTGGTCCGACAAAACTCTTGTGTCAGTAGTGAAACCTTACCAATAAACTACCATAGCCGATTAATTATAAACTTTTTAGATGCGACCGCGGATATGGTAAGCCTATTGAAGTGCAGTCAAGATAAGTAGACCCGTTTGTCAACACTTGGATTAACTAACACCATACGAAAATTGTAGATTAATCGTATCAACAAAAAGCATTTTATGTTTTTGCAATTCCACTATATTCTGGACCGTGAAAGTGTTTGGAACGTGTTCAGTTCAGTACGAATAGCCACTAAACATTTGCAATCAACTATAGTCAATATTGAGGCATTTGAGGTTACCGATCTCTTTTCAATATAATTGTAGATGCATCAGTTTCATATGTTCCATAGACACGTTTGCCATGCAATGTCCAGGTGCATATCCTTGTGTTTGCCACCTACTGTCAAAGTCAGCCATGCATGTATCTCATAGTCGCATGATGTTTTCGTGCTTCACAGCTTTTCGGATGATTAAACGGTCCGATTCGGGAGGAAAAAGTTTCGCCCGCAGCACTCATACCGATCAACAGTACGCCGTAGAACGATCTGATTTACGATTAGCAACCGAGAACAGTATCTGCTCTTTCCAGGCATTACGCAGTTCCTACAAAAATAACGGTAGAACCTGCTCATTGCAACTCGTAAGATCAATCTAATAAAATCTTCATATCACATTTGCAAACGTCTTTGTACCGGTGGTCGACTTCCTGATTTTAACTTAGCAAAGAGTAGATCATTAAGAAGATCACCATTTGCCATTCTGTAATCATGACCTAGTCAGCGTAGTGGGCGCTGTTGTAGTAGGGTGAACATGTTCTGTAGACCATCTTTAGAAAACATAAAAGGATGCATTAGTTTGTCTATCTATGATATGTTCAACTTACAGAGAATGCTTCTTCAACGGGAAACGTTCAACTTTTGTTCGTGTTTTGCGTGGATAGTTCAGGTATCACTAACTTACTATAAAGAATTAAGTTCGCACGCGCTATATACCATCATCTTTCTATTCACAGTCAACCTGCAGTTTCCTAAGACACGAGAGATCAAACGGAACAAAATTGCAGCTGCTCTGTCAATCCGATTATCAAGCTCCGTGTATAGCGAGAGATTGTGTGTGATGTTTGAACCAGGATATGTGAAATAATATACTGGTTCAAGCTGACAGTTTTCAACAGCTGGGTGTTGTTACAATCCTTTGTCCGTGGACTTTAGTCTTGCTTATGCTGATTTTCAGCCCGAAGTCTTTGCATGCAGACGAATACTGTGGGTGTTCCTAATTGGTGAGCAATAATGGCGGCAATATCGGCAAGCAGCAGCTAACGGACTAACACATGCCGATCTTCGGTTTGTGCTTTCAACTTGTTCGAGTCGAAAAGCTTGCCATCACACCGTGTGCGTGGGTACATACCATCCACTCTCCCTCAAAGTGCAGAATATTTGGTGTAACCAATGAAAGTTTCTCGTAGCTTAATCGTAAATTGCTATTGTTCGACAATTAACTAAATAATTTTAATGCATCATTGTCATGCTGTAAATACAACACTGAATATCATAGATAGATTAAAATTGTTGAATTCTAGTTATATTGTTTTCATGAAAATAGCTGGATATCTACTAATTTACAATTCATCAATACAGCTTTCATTCAATGTAGCTTCAAGGAGCTATCACGTCGTCGGAATGGTCTTTATCCTATCTTTGACGAATCACAAGAATTTATCCCAGAAGTGAAGTTTTCTTACACTATACATGACATTAAATTGCTATTGAATACACGATTCCAGCAATTTATATCATATTGACGTAAGTGTGAAAGTGTCAGCCGATTTGCCTGCGTTTGAAACCATCGTGCTTAGCATCGGAAGTTGAAATTGTCTTAGGTGCAACCAATGCTTAGAAAGCAAGTATATTTCCTTACGTGACATGAACTTATCGAGCAAAATCCAAATAAGCATTTTATTTTAAACCTACTCAATCAGAAACGTAAAAGGAGTAAAGCTCAGACGTTGTTTTACAAGTTTCGAATAATCTCGTTTCTTAATCGTTTTATAATATGCTCTATAAAATTAAAATCGTCCAGAAGGAATCTCGGTTGAGTGTATAACGACAGGTGTCACATCACTTCTTTATATGTAGATATATTGTTGTTAAACAATTAAGATGTGTACATGACACTTTTAGTTTCACTCAGATTCAGCGGACCGTCTTGGTGCAATCCAAGATAGAATTCCATCAGTATTTATATGAGAACAAATCCTTCAACTCGTTTATGCTTTTAAAAAATTATATTGCCTTCAACAATTTTCCATAAATAGCCATTCAGTCTGTTGGTCACGAGACACCTTTGATAATAGGAGACAAATAAAAGGCAGTTAACTACGACGTCAACTGTCTAAATGATTTGAAAATTTTCCCATTGATGTCGATTTCTAAACATCAGTCAGGAAGTTGAATTTGAATACATTGCGATGAAACTTCTCTTCGTTCTTTATCTTAGAACTCATGATCACGGAAAGACCATCGAAATACCACCTTCGAGTCGTTCAAATTTCTATTAGCTGTGGGTTTGCATTAACGGGAACTGTCTGATGACGAATATTTTACAATCGTCGTTTCAGGTCTGACGTTTGAATAAACGGTTTGACATCCTTGATAAACAAAGAAGATGCGATTTATTTCCACATGTTCACACCCGCATTCTTGCTAAACCTACTTTTAATAAAACTGTAAACACTCATGAAAGTTCTAAACATGTATTCGATACGATTGGAGATGTTTTATATTTCACAATCGATTTGAAACTTGAACCTAGCAACGTGGAAAACTTTCCATCAAACGTGTTTGTGATTGAAATAACATGTTTTGATGTCTTGACTACTGTTGTTGAGGTTGCTTTATTTTGAAAAATGTAAGCGCTTAATTTTAGGGCGTCTGTATGTATGTAAATGCGAAATCTTTTAAATTAAAAAATATTCAGACAGGCGTTTATTTGCATGGCCTAGTTTGTTAAGCTGCATTACATTTTTGATGGAAATGTGAGTGAATACGATCATTACGATTAGATGAATTTGTCAAATACATGTTGTAGTATCCAACCAGACATAACTCTCAAATTTATTTCAAAAGTTTTCATTGATATCAGAGTTAATGTCTCTCATGTTAATGCTCGTTTGCAAGGTAGACCGTTTCACGAAACGGTAGCAAATGGAAAGCCGGCCAATCAAAATTGTACACAGATCATATGACCTTGAACTTCATAAGCCGTTGGCTCATTGAAGGCAGAAAGTGATTGGACGATTGATGCCGATTGGTGTGATAGCCAGCTATAAGTGTAAAACCTGTATCATGCATTAACTTCAGTTAATTTTGAACGAACGAAATGTCTCCTGTTAGCATCATCTTGGCGGCAGTCTTTGCCATGAGTGCGGTCTCCGCGTATGTTGGTGAGTAAAATTCATTGAATCTATCATTCTGAATAAATGAACGATAAAATAGCATTTTTAGAATAATGACCGTATTTATGCGCAATGCGATTTTTTCGAGCATTTTATCAAATTACACTATGTCCAACCAGAATGTCATTCATTTGTTTGTTTTTTAGTTCCCTACTATCCTGCTCCAAGTAAGTTTATCAAAGATATTAAATGTTATTTGGAACTCAAAAGTGTAACTTATTAATTTCGGTATGCGGATAAATTATACCATTGTCGAGAGCATATTTTTTGTTTCTATGTATTGAACAGAAATTACTTCGTAGTTTTATGTGTATGCAAGTAAGACAATAAGAGCTAGGAGTTATCGTGCGCTCATATTGACCATGCGAATGTTCTAAAAAGGTTGCTCAGCAATAAAACAGGGGAATATACAAACACAGACGGCTTTCAAGGTTCAAAATAAAACTTCAGTTCTATTTTGTACATCACCACATGGAGTAAAAGAGATGAAGTGCTTTACACATTATCGGCACTCAACATGATATTCAAATCTAACTATGGAGTACATTTAATTTCTACATTCTTTTGGGGTATTCACACAAAATCATTATAATCTGTCGAAATGTCTCAGTCATGAATACGGTTTCACCAAAATTGGTTATCTCTTCCTTTCCAGTGCCTCCACCGATGTATCCCTGTATGTTGAATTTAAAATAATCAAAACTCTACTATAAATATTACTTATTATTATATATTATTATATAAAAATTTAGTAAATATATGCAGGAATTGTTCTCATATATAGATAGAAAGTTATCTCAAAGTATGTATCGGTCTTAGAGGTCGTTTTGTCATTGAGCTAAAGAATCACATCATAATCGTTTCTCAGTTAAAATTTCAGTTGTACAAATAATACGAATAGTCTATATTGGATAAGTTCTCGTAGATTCTAATTTCCAAAAATAATTGACAATTTGTCACTGGACCGTCGCACCGCTTATTGATAACAGCTCAACCTTTAATAAATGCGAATTGGTAAACATGAGTGAGCATCTATCCCGCTGCGAACGATGTAACAGATTAAAAATCCGTATTTGCTTGCATTTCCCGTCACACATTACGCACGACCGTATTTGTTCTGTTTGCAATCATCATGTAGAAACAGTGTGATCAGTATTCGTATACCTGAAGCGCTGGATGAATGGTAAACCAAACTTGAACATCTAAGGCACTGTTGGATAATGGTAGCACGACCAAACGTTTCAATCTTCTGTGTCCACACACTTACAGATGGGTTAAACAAACTGGTGTGAACGAAAAATCCACGTTTGTAAACAATTCCATCACACACACACACACCTCACACGATGTGAAGATTATTTTCATAGCCCGCACTTACACTTTACTTCCGGATTTGGGCGCCCAGTGAAGACCGGTGAGCTTTGATAAGTAGTGTAAAAACTCGAGCAGCGTAACTCACTTTAACCTTTATCAGTGTTTAAACGATTGGTTTGAAATCATACTCGATTTTTATAACGTATTCCAATGTACCAACACTATATATCTGGTTTCCAAGTTACATTTTGCTTATTGATTGTACTAACTGCAAATGTCATTCTCTCACCACAGTCCCCCACGAATTACATCCCAGTAAGTTTTTGTTGGATTGCGAATGTTATTTTACCTAATATCGAGGAGAAAGTTGATAAACACATTCAAATTGAAGATTGCTTTTCATTGTACATTTATAATAATTTTCCTGATGTTCCTAGCCACGTTACGACAGTGTGAATAATAATAAGCATGTTTAATCATTGTAGAAAACCATGCAATTATTATGTAGTAAACTGATATTAAATGATAAATTTAATAAACCTAAATTTTGAAGCGACCTTTTGAAGTTTACAATATTTAATCAATTATTTTTATTTATTTATTAGTGATGCCTTATCAACCATGGATGCGTAAGTTTTCATTGCAAACCCTGTGAGATTGACGACAATTTATTCAAATGAAATTTACCAGCTACGAACAGTATAGTCTGAACATTTTACAGGTTGAATTATATCAAACCAATGGAAAAAAACTGTTCGGCAGATTTTGTAGAAACCTTAGAACTCGCTATCAAAACGGTGGAATTCGCTAAGGATCCATAATGTAGAATTGAAACAAAATGTGTTCTATTTATCAGCCACAGAATGTCTGTTTAGTTTGCACAAAGTTGTACAATCCAAGCCCATGACGGCTTAAGGTACTGCTAAATTGAGCAGTACGGATTTGCTTCTCCTGACAAGGTAGTTTCAAAGTCATGAACTTTAATTTTTATTTGAATAAAATCTTCGTTTATACAAAGGCTAACTGCCTAAATGCAATACTATATAGACTAAACGTCGTGGAAATCAGCTGATATTCATTCTTTAGACATGACACTACAACCGTGTGTAATACTGTATTATTAATTAGGAAGTGCTTTGTGAACATGTTTCGAGCTTACTGCTGCATTGAAATGTATCTCTGACCGCTTCTGATGTTGAAACCTGAAACATCACCTCAGTCCCGGAGAGATGGGTTTAAGGCGAGCAAATGATTCGTTTTTAAAACAATAAATCAAAGGACAAAGTTTATAAGTTGACATATTAATTCTGCACCAATATATAAGCTCACTCATGTGATTTCTTATAAATGATTTTTTTACGAATTGCAGATAGTTTTGGTCCAGTTCCTCGTGAGTATTGGTGTTTTGTATTCATGCGATACGGAATCCCCATCCAGACATTGAAATACTAAAATGTGGCATTCTTGTCTCGTTTAATGTTAGCTTTATGGTTTTAAACCTCATTACATTCATATCAAAACAACCAAGATGGACGCAAACGCTAGTATGTTTCATTCGGATATCATGTATTACTGATAATCCGAATAAGTCCATATACGGATCTAACGAGTTCAGATATCTTTGAAAATAATGTCGTATATTTTAATTTGTCATAAAATCTCGCTTTAGAAAGCTGAATAAAAATTAAATCCGGAAATACATGGTATCGTACAGTTTACAAAACTAATGTGGCAATCATGAATTCTATCGTAGAAGTTGTTTCGAATTGCAGATAGTGAAAAAAATAGAAAAAAATATTATAATTGCGCGAGCTTTAATCTGAATTATTATTAAACAATGATAGGATGCTTGATGCTAAAAATCATCAATAAATTTGTCTTCCAACGTCTAACAAGCTGTATGGCGTCAAGTATTGTAATCTCATTTATGACAAATTTTCAAATTAAACTTTATGTGAATAAGCCTTGATGAGACACAAGAAAAAAATTGTTACAAATGCATCAAAGAAGGCAATAAACCTGAACCTGAACCTAATCTTACTGTCTCCACCTGCTGACGGCAAACAGCCAGAAACCGGTAGTGGAGTGTAATTTCGGGGGATGTGAGCAACACATTACTTTGGTCAATAAAAATTCATTCGGCAACTAACGATATTAGACAGCGAATAATGTGAAAACATTTTGGATGCGGCCGAACGCGACAAGAAAATAAGTTCTATTGATCAGTGGCATACATTGTGAGCAATATTGAAGAAATAATTGTTACTGGGAAATTATTTATCAGTTGTATGAATAAATTTTTACGACTGTTTTTTTAAATAATATACCAGTGAAACAAACAATAGCAAAGATGCAAAGTTACTGAAATAATTTGTATAAATTTTCTACACTATCTTTTAGAAGGAAATGGTTTCCTCTGGCATGGTAAGTTTGTTACTTGATAAAAAATGTTTTGAATATGGTAAAATTTTCAATGCAAATGTTTTGTATTCCCACGATGAAAAGTAAATGTTTACAGTTAACTAGAATAACTCACGAATCTGCATGTCGGAATAGGATTACTCAAAATGCTGACCAATTTGACCTATGTCACTTTATTTTAATTCAACTTAAGCTATCAAACTAAAGATTGTTCAAAATTTTGAATAATATCAATGTGCGTTCACTAATGTGTGAAGTGTTTTGTGTATTCTTAATATATTGAATATCCATGAGGCTTTGAATATTTTTTGATAGCACTTTCGGCATAGTTTTTTTTCTGTAATCTCTCCATGTCTCGATTGATTACTGCTGCCTTTTGCTTTAAATAACAAATAACTACGAAAATCCTGATATCCGGCCGAAAACAAGCAGGAGAGTCACCGAGTTTCGAACGTTTGAATTTAGCACAAATTGATCCAACAGGTGAAGAGAATGCAATAATCTCTGCTCGTTTAGTCTCGCGGCAGCCTTGCAAGCTCGATGCGCTGCTAGCAGGAATCAAATGAATTACTGTTCAGTCTGATGAAATTACGCGTCAAATATATTTCACTTAGGTTTCAAATGTTTCATTGTTCGACAGCGATGTATGACCGCAAGTTATATACCTCATTAGACACGGATATGTGTTGAATGGGTGTTTGGTAGGTGCATACATTCGGTAGAGAGAGAAAGTCTCGAGTTGCGAGAAAAAAATCACACAATCATCCCGTGTGTTCACAAATAACTTCGTTTAACCTTTACTAATCTGCGGCAAACAAAATACAGCAGTTATCGACTGATGAAGTTAATTGCGTTATTCTAGACACACGATGGAAATAGTAAATACTCCCAATATTTTGAAATGAATCGCTGGACGATTTCTGAGCGCAATAATATTGCAGCGTCAGCGACTGTTCGTTAATGCGGTATTCATCACTACTCAATATTTTCGTCGTCGAGACATCAATTGAATTTGCTTGCGCGAAAAGAACCTCAATTAATCACAGGACGAGGTATAACGAACAGCAATTTATGACGAAATTCTTACCTTGCCGTACACTGCATGGGACATCCATGACGCATTGGATCTGCACATCTTGTTTTGAGGTAGACCGTTTCGTTCGAACCCTGTGAACTTTCCATCATATAACGACACAAACAACATAACCACGGGGTATATTAATGTAGGATCACATTATTAGTTGAGCATACAATGTTTCAGTTGTGGTAATATGACGGGTAGAACTGTGGTGTCTGTGTCTTGTCAAATGTCAGATATATGCTATCTATTTGTGCTTTTGTAAACACAACTGTTCACCCCAAACTTTGATGTCATTTTTAGAACCTGATCCCCTCCAAGAAGGTGGTAAGTTATTTCAAATTTTGCATTTATTTCGCAAAATAGTACGTAAATTTCAACATGCCTTGCATAATTATTGAAGTATATCAAATTAAACGCAATCGATTAAAAAGTTTTGGCGTTGCTTATATCGACATCGGTCATCTTTTCATGAGGTTTTTTAAGCTTAACTCGACTTAGGAAGCCTTTGTAATGATCATTTCAAAGTCTGATATTGTTTAACTAAATTAACATCTTTGAATTCACAGATCGCAAATTAAGTAAGTTCAGTCTAGTTAAATCTGTTTGATAATTCAGATTGCGCTTTCATATTGTAATTTATTTAAGCGTCAATATATGACTAGAATAATTTTTAAAACACTAGAGAAGAAATGAAAATTTTCAGTTTGTCTCGCTTAAAAAATAGTACTAGCGATACTACTGAGACCTCATTGAGTTATTGCGGTGGCTGATGCTTATGCCTGAATGGAGAGAACACAGACATAGTGCTCATTGATCGAGTAATCCATGTCGCGGTTAACGTTCTCAGAGCGATCTTGATTGGCGAAACAGAGTATGCAACCATGTTAAATATTTTGAACTACGGAATCAAGAAATAACTTGAGAGGAAAATCAACAAAAGGAAAGACAAATCGAAGAGAATTTGACCTAGTTGATTGCATCATGTATACGTTCGCAGTGTTCAAGACAAATCCTGGACAAAACATGAGTGTGCGACTGGAACATTTTTAAAAGTAGTTTCAACTCACATCTCATTACGTTAGGCGTTTAATTTACATCAAAATATTAGTGCACTATATACAAAAGCGAGCTATAGAAAACATTGACAAGTTTTAGTGGTAACAAACTACTAAACAAAAACAGAAATTAAAAACTTGCGTGTTGAATTTGAAAACTGCGCATATTTACCAAGGAAAATTATTTATATACTTTCTATTAACTTGTTTTCCAGTGTACAATCCAAACGGCGCAGGTATGATTCGTTAGAATTCTCATAATTAGTATACTTCTTTCGATATCGTGCAAATTAATCAATATTTGATAGTAAATACAATTTTATAGAACTTACCGATGATGATTTATGTTTAAGTGCATTTGTTTTGCGGAAATGCATGGGAATACGGATTGTTGGTTAACTAACGTTTTCTTTGACTACTTAAAAACAATTTAGTAGTTAAAATATCTTATTGTTCGAGTTGAAATTTGTGATCGTGTTATCACGCTCTGATGTGGAGAGAAAAGAAACGGAAGTATTAGTCTCGATTTAACGTATTACTACGTGACTCCGAACCAATCTGTTAATCCGCTTGCACGAATCCTGATAAGAACGTTTCAATATCAAACTTTGTTTAACAAATAGCCAGTAATTCAATATTTCAAATTATACTTTCTCCTCATATGTGGTTCCATAAATTATTAGCAACTGCAAAACCAATTGTGAAGAATTAGTGATGATGGTAAACAATAAAAATGTGAGAAAATTTAGGTCTCCTGTATCTAATATACATAAAATAACTGAATATAAAATGCGTGTCTATAAAACAAAATGACAACGAGAGTTTATTCTTTTATTATTGCAGTTTACGATTTCCAAAATAAAGAAGGCAAGTGACTTTCCAAACTATATATTTTGCACAATACAACCGAAGATTTATTTTTTATTTTAATTGTTACTATTATTTGAATTTATTGTTTTGATATGTTTTCTGCTTAATCTGCCTCGAAGATCCACAGAATACGGGATTAGGTAAAGATATCTCGCTCCAACCCTTCAGTGTATTCTTGAGTTAATCTTTATGTTTTTATATAAATTACTCAGTACAATTTTCATTGCCAATTTTCTAGGGGGGGGGCTCGAGTAGTAGCCCTGTCTGAACTTCCAGCTGATTCTTCAAGACTGAACTTCGTAACTAACGAAACTTTTAAGTAATAGCATTCTGTGTAACAGGTTTCTTATTATAGAAACTAGGGTTGATTGATTAATTTTTATTGTGGTTCTAAGATAAAATCGACGATTAATTGTATATACGTGCTTAATTCATCCCTCATTTCATAATAAACAAGCGTGGTTTTTAATTTATATTACAGTCTACATCATGAAAAGTAAGTAGCTCTTTACACAATTTGACATATATTGTTTCATTTAACTGAAATTATTCCCGTAATGGGATGAATATAACTTGGGAGAATGAACACAATTTTCTCATCATCTAACCCTTCTAAAAAGTAAATATTTAATACGCCTGACCTGAAGAATTGACATCAGAAAATTGCACAATGGCGAAACATTTTACCAAATCTAGATAGCGTTATAAAATTTGAACACCCAATGACAAAACATTGTAGAAACTGTAGAAGGTATTTTACTCTGTCCGTGTCTGTTTAACTTGGAACAGTCTACCTTCAACCGTTTCTCACGCCACTAGCTTGCATGACTTTAAAACGAAATTAGACGAATTTGTATTGCATTATTCGTTTCCAGAACACTTATATACTGTTTAATCTATGTTCTTATATTGTTTATACACTTAAATTTCAATTTTTACCATCCTATGGTTGTTTTTAAGCTTGTTGCTTTTTAGACCATTAAAAACCTTGAATTACCTTGAATTAACCTTTGCGAGAATACGTTATGAAATTGTTCTCGCGTAGATGTACAAGAAAATTAGAATGCAACGTACAGCATAAGACACGTAATTTGGTTCGTAGTCTTGTGGGTAAAATCTTAAAACCTAGACGAGTATATTTCGTTTACACTGCTGACACACTAAAACTAACGTTTGTTTGTTTGTTTGTTCAGGAAATGAAATTCCTGCTGGTGAGTCTTCTTTTCGTTTTCTATTTTGTCTACGAAGATGTAAAGTTGTATCTTTGTGCACACATCCCCTTCATGTACACACTAAAACCTGTTTATAGCTTTTTGCCTTCATCAAGTGTAGAGAGTTAGATTCGTTTCAATGACCCTCGAAACAGTGGTAAACTCGCAAAGTTTTACTTTTGTCCTGCTATTAAATATGGGTTTAGAAAGAATCACGATGTTCATATAGTGATCAAACAATGCAAGTTATCCGATAATAATGGCTCTGGTGTGATCCTGCTGGAATTGACTAGGAGAGTCGCTCCCAAATGAAGTTGAATCTCAAAAGGGAATAGAGGATTGTTTCTTTACTTTGCTGTAAATGGAATAGTTTTAAACCAAATCGCAGCAATAAGCAGTAAATGAGGTGCAGTTGATTGTTGATAGCACTTCAGTGAAAGTGCATATCGGTGCAAAGTGATAATAATAATAATATTAATAGCCGGGGAAACTAAACTTATCATAAACGAGCAAGTTGTCAGTTAACAGCAACAAATTAAAACTTCCCTCAGTTGTAAAACCATTAACCATTGTCAAAAACTTTCAAAATTCTGGAAATATTTATTTCTTTACATGTGCAGCTGAGGCTAGCGCCCCTCAACCTACTGAAGCACCGTAAGTGAAGTGATGGCTATTTTATTTCTAATAAAAGTATTTAATATTTATTTTGTTAAATGGACAGTTACTAAATCAGTCGATAGTTTAGCGGAACAATTTTTAACACTTCTAATGAGTTTCTGCAATAAAAGGCACTACGTGAAGCCAGACTCCAGTGTATTGATCAAAATATGAAGGTGCTGTGGACAAAAGGAGCACTCATTGTGGTCCATTTACTAGCTGAAGCTACAACCCATGGTGATTAGTTTTCCAATCAGTTGTCAGTTCTTTAGAATTGATGCATTTAATCAGATCCCTGGTGTAACAAACACATTGAACTTGGCTGTGGCACACTTATTCAGCCAAACTTTGAAGGTTCATTTGATTTATCTAACTGGGTTCGGGTGAAAATTCATAAACAGCTGTCAGAAAGATATAGAATCAAAACATTTGGCCACAAAGTGACAAACAGATTGTTTGGACTAAAGTATTGTGGTGCTCACATCCTTAGACTGTTTTTACTTTAATGACTGCATCTTGTGAAGATAAATCATGATAACGTTTCACTTCTTTCCAGGACACCGGCTTCCTAACCGTAAAGCAAATGACGAAGAGTCATAAATAAATTTTGCATTCCCACAATCTTTTGATAAACAAATTCAAGTGGTAAACATGATATTCTCGAATGATTTGCAAGTAAATTAACCGGGATTTGGTTGGAAACAGCAAGTATACATCCTGATAATGACCTCAGTAGGACGATGAAGCCGCTACACCGCAACTCGTTCATTACTTAGCTGCAACTGGCAACTAACTAATACCATCTAACGCAAGAGTTGGGTAGCAAAAGTATATCAATCTTTTCTCAGCTAAAACTGAGTCATAACCACCATCGCAAGACTTCCTGAAATTTGCCTCATTCCAAATGATATCATTGAAAATATAACGGATCATTCGTTTATATGCTCCATTCAGATGGTCTTTCGCTTGGTGGGAAATCAAGCAAAAACAAGATAGTTTTTCCACATAATCAGAATCACACAACAATGCGATCAATCGCCTCCAGTGAAACCAACAACTTCTATTATCTGTCTTGGCCTGGGCACCTTGACTGCATCTTAGCCCACATGATATCTATGACTGTGCGGCACTTTACCGGATCGGCATTGTGATTTAATCAACACAACCGTGCTCCCGAGTGCGTATATTTGGGCTGGGTAAAGGTAAACAGATACTGTAACGAGGCCTCGAAACCGCAGCTGATTGGTGATTGATGTTTTCTGAGTTGACTGCTGTCGTTGCGACATCAAACTATGTGACTCACTAGCGAAACTCATTCCGAAACGTCTGTATTCAATTATATTGATCCAGAAAACAAATATAAACTACAGCCTTTTTGTGTACCTGAACTATAACTGTTAATACTACATCGAATGAAGTACACGTAATTCAATAATGAAGGATTGCAAGCGATGATCACAGTCAAGGAGACTAAAACGATAACCATGATATGACTCGTGCTCACAGATTTGTATTTACCACAAGAACAGGAGTCGGTTTACATTTGAGGATAGAAAAAGACTCACTAGCAACGTCAACTATTCAACGATGAATGCCATAAGCGTGGTTTCACTCGACGGCAACCAAACCAGTTGTCGCGGCAGTGGGTTAAACGAGGCAGAGTAAATGTCGTATGACCCCCGGACATTTTTGCCTACTAGAGTAGCATCATGCATCTCTATTGTTCAATGTTTTATTCAGACTGCTCTGTTTTCCTTATGACTTCCCCATAAACAAAAGATACGGTACACGATTTCCAGTTGAATAAATATATTCTTTAGAGGTAGGAACAAACTTTTCACAATCAGAAAGAAATAGGGGAGGTAACGTTAGAAAATATCAAAAAGATAAACGTGAAAAAGAAAAGGTAACATTGTTCAATTGGAACTGCGAAACAGGAGAATAATAATCATTGAATAAGAAAACGGAAAGTGCTCCGCGTTTCTTTTTATATGTCGAGCAGATGATCGTCGGTAAGAAGTGGAATTTTGATGTCTGAAAGGAAACATTGCAAACGAAAGGGAATCAATAAAATAGATCAAACGTTTGCCAGCAGCAGATGGTAATGAGAGAGAAAAAACAAATACAAAACAGAATCGATACGTGATGCGTTGATTGTGCTAGTGGATCGAGAAGAATTTAGAAAAGACAACACTATTCGGCAACGGTGAGTCAAGTTTCCAAAAAAGAACGAGTATATCGTTCATATCTGTTCATCACAGTGAAGCATGCACAAAATAAAAAGAAGTGACAGCAGCAACCTGTTGGTGTATGCATGTATGAAATCACAAGCCTGATCCAAGCAAATTGCCGCACAGTCGAGGACTGCACGTGGGCTAAGAAACTGTCAGGTTGCCCAGGCCTGGACAGATAAGTGGGAGAAAAAAGAACAGGAAATGGTAGTGAGACTCCAGCCTGTTTCAGCATGCAGCTCACTACCTCTGGCCAATCAATTTAGCACGGTATTAGCCGCACAGCACAAAGTACTGCGCAATTGCACATCCTGTTGGTAGAAACAATTTGGCGAGATCCTACCATGGAGCTTAATAGTTACTAGTAGATTCAACTTTTTCAAAATAGTGCAGTTAGAAAACTAGTTCAGTCAGTATGTGTGTGTACCATAAGCCTGATACAGGCCAAAAGCGTGTGGGACTGCCGGCTACCCAGATCTAGACAGATATGAAAACGAAAATATAAATGGCAGTTAGACCACAGCTCACAGCTCACAACCTGTGGCAAATCAATTTAGCATCGTGTTAGCTGTACAGCACAGAGGTAACCTTTGTTCATGAGAGACATAACAGAGAAGTGATTTCGTGGTCGGAGATCAGACGGAATGCATAACACGTTGAAAATGATGTAATTACACCCATCTACCAACTGGATAGGGCGGGCTTTTAGTTGATTGGAAAAATAGATGCATACGGAGTTCGCCGAAACAAGTCTTACCAGCCAAAGAATATATGGAAAAGAATTAATGAAGCGTAGCGGAGAATAATCTCATGGTACGTAGTAGATCACAAAACTAAAGACGAAAAGGCCACCAGGATATGGCCAAGTGGTTCATGTTTGGACAGGTCATATGAGATGGTGACGGTCGCAGTAAATTTAGCACGAAACTGTGTGCAGTAGAAGGGTATTGAACCATTGCAATCCGTACACTTAATTACAGTTTCGTGTGTTTTGATCGAGAAAAGAATACTTGTAGTTCAGGGCGTGAGTGTTGGTCAGATGGTGTTCTCCGAGCTCGTATTGTGTTTAAGACGTTCCGACATCAGGCTAGATGGCTTCCTCGGTTAAACTTCCTTCAATGTGTTCAAGTGTTACATAACATGGATTATCCACCACCGAACACGTGCCACATAACTTTGAGATTTTGTCAATAGAGTTTCGATTATACCGTGGGAACATGAGTTAGTAGACAAACCAAACGAGTCGGTAAGCGAAGCTCGAACCGGCTAACCGAATATCTGACACGCTAGCAAGAGAATGGGTCTGCATAAAGAAAAAAACGCTTCAAATAGACCGAGAAATACTCGAGAGGTTTTAGTCAACCAGCAGCTGTATCGTATAATTCAGCACTAAAGCAATAGCAACGACAGATGCCCATTGGACATTCAATCATGGCAAAAGAAGTTGCAATTTATGAAGGAGTAGAAATCTAAGGGTGCATAGAGAATCTACCCGGGGCTACATTTGGTCGGAGCGTCGACGCAACGGTTGGTACAAACATTCGATTGTTTTGAATCAACGGGATATGTTCACTGTGGTTTTCATCGCCATGCAGTGTAACAAACATATCTTTGCATTCCAATGGACATGAGCACCACCGCTGAGAACGACTGCAAGCCGCATCACGTAGCGTGAGCAATTGCCGCTAGATTGGAAAGCCTGAACTCCGGTCAGGTACTTGATTGCTTAAAGCCTTCACAGCAGTGACGGCATTTAGATTAGCAGGTAGTAAAACAAACCGTAATCCACAGAACTTGTTTTTTTCGCACTCCCACATTTGATAGACTTATTACGGATAATCGCATTGCGCACCAGTTGTAGCACTGAGTGACTGCGCATAAGTAGTATAAATCTCACGCACAGTTTGGATTGTCGATCCATTAAGCCTTAGTGGCAAGTACCTCATACGTGTGCGTCGAAAAGCAACTTATCAAGTTTAAATAAATGCGTGACGGTTAGTCATTATATGACTTCTTCATAGCGTCAAATAAGAGTGGAGTAGATATCGCTAGCGAATATCAGTTACGCACAGCCTACACATATCAGCCAAGTATGAAAGCTAGTGCACAAACTTTTACGGGATACATTCATGCAGTCATAGACTGCACGTGGGCAAAGATATACAGGCAGTTGAAAAGTGAACGTATGATTAACATCCGCTCACTAGATTCATTCATCATTCAAAGGAGGTTTGAGAAGAAAACGGGTAATTACCGGTATGTGATTCATCCCCCCCCCAGTTCGAAAAAAAGTTAGTTCATCGTTCGCAAAACTTCGTATTATTTTGATTTCTAGTAATATATCCTGACCTCATATACAAAAATAGCAAAAAAGACATTGTCGCGACTTTTTGAATAGTCTACTGAGGCTTGTCCTTGATCCCTTCATTAAGCCAATGGCAGTCATGATCTGCGGCACATCTCTTGCTGTCAATCGAGTCAGATACACGTTGCAAAGTGAAAATGATGTGTCTGCCGCTCGTCAATCAATTTGCTCTCCAAACGCGTAGGCTCCAAGCCGGTAGCGGTTGTCCTTGACGGCAGTGAAATTCGCATCATAGCTTCACGAGATGATATGAGCGATCACAAAGATGATGAAGCTCACGGGTCGAATTACTCGAACAAACAGGTGGATTTGAGTGTTTTAGAAAAGGACAATGCTAAAATCGCAGGTCACGTCAATCGGACTCAAATAATGTGTTGGCGTTCATCGCAAGTAGTGTAGCATTACGCTGTAATGATTTTACGAAACTCTCTCACTGATTGGCCACCGGTAGTGAACTGCATGCTGAAACACGCTGGAGTTTCATTATCATTTCTATTTTGTTTCTCATATCTGTCTAGGCCTGGGCAACTAAACAGTATCTTAGCCCACGTGCAGTCTCTGACTGTGCGGCACTTTGCGTGGATCAGGCTTGTGCCTTCATACATAAATACTGATTGCATGTTTTTTTATCAACATGTGACCGATTCTCTCACATTCGATTGAATAACGCGGCAGGCAATTTAGCGGCAGCTAAAACAGTGAACCGCGGCATACATAACACTAGCCATTTCAGTCCGGCGAAGCTTCACTGTGGCTGCAGTATTGACGGCACTCTAAGGACGACACGTGCATCAGGTCATTCAACAGATCGATCAACGCGCACGTGATTACGAGGTGGGGGTATGTCAAGGTCCCCAAAAATTACTAACCGAAATACGCCTCCAATTCGTGAATTAGATGAAGTTCATCCGCTAAAATGAAGTTCACCGCCAAACCTTCTTTGCCGAATCGACCGGAACGGCCTATTCGATGCAGATATGTCTCCGAATCGACTTGACCATTGACCAAGGTCGGCATGTTCCAATTGATAATAAGATTGACTTGAGGAATGTCCAACCCTGAAAAAGTATAGAAAAGTAATGGTAATGCCTAATCCAAGCAAAGTGCCGCATAGTCATGGGCTGCACGTGGGCTAACATACTGGCGTGTTACCCATGAGTAGACAAAAATAAGAAAAGAAAATAGAATTAGAAATGGCAATGAAACTCCAGTGTGTTACCCGATGCAGCTCACCAACGGTGGTAGCTCCACGAAATGATTGCACATCTGTGGAAACACATCAGTGTGGTTTCAAACAGCTAGGCCGTCAGTGAACCGTAACAGATATTGTTCGAACAGTAGATAACGTAGGACAAAGAGCACTAATAAAAGGCATATCATGCCGCAAGAAAATGGTAAAAACGGGTTCCGCGTACCTCTAGCACACACGTTGGTAGTGATTAGGACTCTTCTCTCGGCTTTTCTGAATTGCAGGATGGCCGTTTCACGTCGCTGAACATCCAGGTCGCCCGAGAGAAGAACCACTCGATGACCATCTAACTCCATTCTCCCTTGTAACCAACAGGCTTCTTGACGTGTCTGTTGAAGAAAGAAAGATTACGACGCGTCTCCGTAAGGGAAGCGAAACGGAAGTAATCGATTGGCGTTTACAAGCGACCCAAATCAAAGTATTCTACGTATCCAACAAGAGATGTGTTTCAATTTCTTTACATTCAAAGTACATACATACAAAGTACTCCGTTGTGAAATAATCCTAACCTACGGCCTTTGTTTAAACTAACCTGAAAAGAAACCCGAGCCTATTATTTGTCTTAGAGCGAAGGTGTTTGCTAAGATCGTGTTGCAATAAAACAAAAACGAGTCGATAGAAGTTTTGCGATTTAGTGAGGAGGGAAGGTTCAGGGAAAAATACGCAAGCTTCACCAATACCATCAAACCGATATCCACATAGTGAGCTGCAATCTTCACCTACATCACTGACATTTTCCTATGGAAGTACAACAAGTGATTTTAGGCTACATGAAAATTAGTCTCGCAGCAAGCCTGCTTGTATGTATCCCTGTGTTGTAATAACGGGTTCACAAGAACATCCGCTGTCTTTGGTTGAATTAAAACCGAGAAACATTGATAAGACCTAGAGATACAAAAGCTGTAATGATTGCGCGAAAAAAAGCATTATGTGTGGCACGTTATTCGATGAGTGCAGTTTTCCGTTAATTACGGTGAATAAAACAAGTATTGTCGGCGAAGAAGCGCTCCCGTTAAGTGACAGCATCGCTCAAGCAAAGCGTGAAGATGATAAAAAACGCAGTGCTAGGCATCTGGTGCTTGAAAAGCTTGGTAATGATTGCACGGACTCACTGAGACTCAGAAGATTGCTGCCCAGTGGGAAATAATTGATTAGTAACGGTACCGAAGAACGCGTTCGTAAAATACGACGTATGGTTCTGCCGCAGTCTTTATAGAGAGCGAAAAGCAGATGAGAACTCGTACAAAGTGAATACACACGCTGTATGCGGTTTCCCGATCTGTATTTAGTGATGAGCTGTTTCGTAATATCATTTTAGAGGCACACACACACAAACAACTGGAGGAGACGAGATATAAAAAGTTATATCAACTGTAACATACAGCACAAAATATGATCGCCTGTCCCACGTCGAAACCACCGTAAATTTCCGTTAGAGCAGCATACTTTTCAGTCCAGTCGCTGAACTGCGAATAAAACTGTCGAATGTTTTTCAAAGTAAGTTGGCCTCGTTTGACCCGAATTTCAATTGCGTTTGGAACGAATTCTCTCGCGAATTCTACAACATCATCTTCGAATGTCGCGGAAAACAACAAGATCTTGCAAGTTGGTGGTAATTTACTGAGTGGAGAAAGGAATGAAGTGAAAAATATCCAAATGAATGAAAGAAAAAAAAGAATGACGAAACGGATATCGTAATGCGAGTTAAATTACAGCATCTGCTTTTCAAACAGGATCAGCTTCACTGATGCTTAAAACAACTGCAAATTTTTCACTTATAAAACTATGCAACAATTCTCTTTTCTAATCAACTCATCTCAGATTTCTCGCAAAAAGCAAGCAGGTGACATGGTATTAGTAATTGGAATGGAAACCGGATAATCTCTCAGAAAGACAAGCGAGTCAACATTCTGTCAGGTTGCGCACACCTTGACAGGATTAAACAAGCGAGACTTCAGCGTGGTCATGTATGCAGCTCCGTAAAGGCGGCAAATAAATTAACCGCGATGACACCGGCGCAGTACAGTAGTGCTGCACGGTTGCACATGTATGTGCTTTCTGTGGATTGTGTACCCGGTCCTAATATACCTTGCGAGGGCAGATTTTGTTCTGGGAGCGAAATTGTTTTTATTCTTCCGCCCCTTGTCGTCATAGAACCGGTTACCGTCTAGACTATTCCCTCTTATTATCAGTTTTCGGTAGTCTGATTGGACTTGACCATTTCTATCTTGGATACCCAGCGCTTGGTTGTTTGAAACTTTTCAGCTTTGGCGGTTTCGGCTTGTGGTTTTTAGTCGATTTTTTGCGACGCCACTGGGGTGTTTAATATGTGTACACTTTAATGTGTTGCTCACATCCCCATCCCTTACACACATTACTTTGGTCATCCATAAGCGCCTTGAGTGCTTTGACCAAGAATCACTTTGTGATTCTATGTCTGAACATCATGGTTCGTTGTACGAACCCTATATAACAGTTGGCATACAAGTATAACCTTGTTTACCTTTAATCCACTGTTTCAAGGCTCACTGAACCTGATCTTACTGTCTCCACCTGACGACGGCAAACAGCCAAAAACCGGTAGTGGTGTGTAAGGGATGGGGATGTGAGCAACACATTACTTTGGTCATCCACAAGCGCCTTGAGTGCTTTGACCAAGAATCACTTTGTGATTCTGTGTCTGAACATCGTGGTTCGTGGTACGAACCCTATATAACAGTTGGCATACAAGTATAATCTTGTTTACCTTTAATCCACTGTTTCAAGGCTCACTGAACCTGATCTTACTGTCTCCACCTGACGACGGCAAACAGCCAGAAACCGGTAGTGGTGTGTAAGGGATGGGGATGTGAGCAACACATAACTTTGGTCATCCATAAGCGCCTTCAGTGCTTTGACCAAGAATCACTTTGTGATTCTGTATCTGAACATCGTGGTTTGTTGTACGAACCCTATATAACAGTGGCATACAAGCATAATTTTGTGTACACTTTGTTTTACCAAAAACCCCTGATTTTTATCAAAACAGACCCATCTGGATTTATGTACCACCATGGCTTGCTCGTGACCTCCGAAAGTCCGAAAGGTAGTGAGCTTCGTGCTGAAACACGCTGGAGTCTCACTACCATTTCTATTCCCCCCTCATATCTGTCTAGGCCCGGGCAACCTGACAGTATCTTAGCCCACGTGCAGTCTCTGACTGTACGACACTGCCTGGATCAGACTTGTGCTTTCATATCATCATACCATCTCTTGTATCTAGTATCCGATCGGCTCACACGTCGCGTAAAGAGGACCACCGTTAACGGCCTTCGTGCATATCGTGGTGACAAAAAATTATAATCACGAATTGCGAAAAGCGTAACTACTCACTGTTTTATGCGCATCGAAATGCTGAAAAATCCTTCCACCTCGATCATCACATCCGCTTCATCGAGTATAAACAACTGTATGCACGACGCGTCTAAACGTATGGGTCCCAGACATCGGAGCCAGTTTGCCACCGTTCCAGGTGTTCCGATCACAATTTGATCGGTAACGTAGCCATCGGAATCCACGTTAACTTCTACACGGTAAAAGAAGAGAGTTCAAAGTCACCGACCACGTACATTAGCAGTTTGTTAGGGGGGAGTTGAATGAGGAAAGGTTTCTCTGAGCATAAATGAGATGGGTGTCAATCTGGCAGGAAACCAATGTTGTTTTGTGATTTAAGTAAGTCACAACTTTTATATTGGTGGATTGCGTCGTTGACGATGAAAGAACACATGGCACCAGCGTGATGAAATGTATAAAAGTTCGTTATCGTTGGAATCGCAAACATGAGATAAAAAACAAAGCATACGGGTGTACTGGTAGGCAATATAATGAGATTTAGCGATCTTAGATATGCCACTTTTTTACGGTGGCGTGTTTCCGAAAATTTACGGGAAAGTGATTAGTCCTCCTATTGGAGAAACAAAATCGTGAATGGATATCCATGATGATCACAGATGCCCACGAAGACTGAGGAAATACAAAGCTATAATAAGGAAGGACGAGCGAGGTGCGACGTCCACATTGGGCAACAACTAACAGATGACCTGGAGAAAGCAATTAAGTAAACGTGCCCGAGCAAAAATGAGAGAAGCGTAGAACACTTGACCTGAAATCACAAAGAATTACGCCCTAATGAATGGGATAAGGCGCAGAAACCTGGGTGAGAAACCTCTCAACAAAGTAAATTGACAACGACCGACCGAAAAGCGGGTGCTTGCGAAAGGACTAAACTTTAATTATCGGGATGCCGGCGCAAGTGAATTCTTAGCGGGTCTGAAGGATATAATCAAATCTCAGGATCTGGATCAGAACACTAGAGAAAATGTTCGGCAAAAAATCATTCCCACATTGCAGAGAAACGCAGAACACCTGATGTTTAGCAATGAGGAAAGGAAAGCCATCAAACAACTTAAAAACGACCAGAACATAGTCATTTTACCCGCAGACAAAGGGCGAATGACGGTATTCATGGATAAAGCTGATTACATCGAGAAAGCTCAAGAACTGCTGCGGGACACGACCACCGACCGACAAGTCAGTGAAGATGAAACGAAACGACTAGGAAACAAGATTAACGCTGCCCTAAAGAGACTGAAGTTCAAGGCACAGATTACCAGTGCCGAATATTTCCGAATGAAACCGGAATATTCCTCAATTCCGCGATTCTACGGTCTACCCAAGGTGCACAAAGAAGGTACCCCACTGCGTCCAATTGTTTCACTGCCGGGAGCACCCTCGTATAGATTGTCGAAAGAACTACGAAGAAAAATCCTGTATCTCGTCAGGGGCTCGGACCATTCCGTACAATCGGCATAAGAATTTCTCAAAAAACTGCAAAACGTGAAGATTACTGAAGACGAGCTGATGGTCTCCTTCGAAGTCACCGTCCTATTTACGTCGATCGACCTTACACTGGCCAAGCAAACAATGTCATCGCTGCTAACGGAACACGGAACAACGTATGGCGGAAATCGAATCATTCATGAGGAACTAATGACGCTCTTGGACCTTTGTCTCCACACTCAATTCAAGTACAATGGAAAATTGTATGAGCAAATCAAAGGAACTCCAATGGGGTCACCTATATCTGGACTGATAGCAGAAGCAGTAATGCAGAAATTCGAACGCATTGCCATTCCTCTAATAGAACCGAAACTTTGGGTACGCTACGTGGACGACACCTTCGTCATAATGAAGAAATCGCAAGTAGAATACGCTCATAGAATACTGAATTGCGTCTTCACAGGAATACAGTTCACGAAAGAAACTGAAATCAACAGGTGCCTATCGTTCTTGGATGTCTTCGTAACTAGAAGCGACACAGGATCCCTCCTGACAAGTGTCTACCGGAAGCACACATACGGAAGAAAGATACCTTTTCAAGGTCCTGAAGAAAAACGGTTACCCGAAAAGCTTTATACTAAAATACAAATCGCCAAGAAGCTTGCCTACGGAGCAACCAAACGCACAAAGAAGGTACCCCACTGCGTCCAATTGTTTCACTGCCGGGAGCACCCTCGTATAGATTGTCGAAAGAACTACGAAGAAAAATCCTGTATCTCGTCAGGGGCTCGGACCATTCCGTACAATCGGCATAAGAATTTCTCAAAAAACTGCAAAACGTGAAGATTACTGAAGACGAGCTGATGGTCTCCTTCGAAGTCACCGTCCTATTTACGTCGATCGACCTTACACTGGCCAAGCAAACAATGTCATCGCTGCTAACGGAACACGGAACAACGTATGGCGGAAATCGAATCATTCATGAGGAACTAATGACGCTCTTGGACCTTTGTCTCCACACTCAATTCAAGTACAATGGAAAATTGTATGAGCAAATCAAAGGAACTCCAATGGGGTCACCTATATCTGGACTGATAGCAGAAGCAGTAATGCAGAAATTCGAACGCATTGCCATTCCTCTAATAGAACCGAAACTTTGGGTACGCTACGTGGACGACACCTTCGTCATAATGAAGAAATCGCAAGTAGAATACGCTCATAGAATACTGAATTGCGTCTTCACAGGAATACAGTTCACGAAAGAAACTGAAATCAACAGGTGCCTATCGTTCTTGGATGTCTTCGTAACTAGAAGCGACACAGGATCCCTCCTGACAAGTGTCTACCGGAAGCACACATACGGAAGAAAGATACCTTTTCAAGGTCCTGAAGAAAAACGGTTACCCGAAAAGCTTTATACTAAAATACAAATCGCCAAGAAGCTTGCCTACGGAGCAACCAAACGCACATGTCAGGAAACCTTTACCATACATTAAGAATGTTTCAGAAATCGCTGCAAGAGTACTGCGACCACTCGGAATCAATGTTGCACACAGACCTACGCGAACACTCCGCAATCAGCTGTGCAAATTGAAAGATAGCTTGAAAGAAGAAGACAAAACAAACGTGGTCTACAAAATCCCGTGCGCGGATTGTGAGATGCATTACGTAGGACAAACTGGAAGGAGGCTGGGTACCAGACTGAGTGAATACCAATCAGCGGTAAAGAGGCACGATTACAAATCGTTACTATCAATTCACGTCGACCAAGAAGGACACCAAGTCAACTGGAATGGAACCAGAGTCATTGCAAGGGGACGCACGCGCCACATACGGGAATTCCTCGAGGCGTGGCACTCTACAACGCGGTCATTGAATCAACACGTTCAATTGGACGACATGTATGTGCCAATGAGGAACCGAACATTAAGCCGTGTGACCTTGAGAACAACTAGTGACGAGGAAATAAACAGAACGGTCAGCGTATAAAATCAGAAAACACGACGGTTATGAACACTTCGCAAGAAGCTCAGCTGACGATGTCATCTAGCTTGATGACGAAACGTCCTACTGTTACAGTGCCAGCTCAGCGAAAAGACAAACTCCTAGGAGAATCAGAATCGGCAAAGGTACAAAAAAGAATATTTGTGGTGTGGTGTGGATGTTGTAGTCGCTGTTCAGATTGTGTTTGCCGAGCTTGCATAGATTGTTCACGAAGGATATAAATCAAAATTGTAGACATCGGCGCAAAATATCATTCCATGTGCCTTGTGATCGAAGTACACAGCATCCGAATGCCCGCCCATCGCGCTTGTTCCATTTTCCATTATTACTATTATTTCATACGCGACAGTCAAGCAGAGATGACAATGTCACCCACGGAATTTTGTAGACGTCTGATTGATCATACGTCTAGATTTGGTCTTTAATCTTGGTATGTATGTATGTATGCGCCATGAATAGCTTAACAAGTAGCCTTAATGTTCAAGTGTTGTTTCAGCTTGGGTGAAACGGTAGGATAACTGATGACAAATCACCCACGATAAACTGATGATGCTCTTGGATCTCTGGCTTCACACACGAAACCGGTTCTGAGAAAGTGCACGAAAAGATCAATGGAACTCCAATAGCGTCCAATCAGTCCAGAGCAGTAATGCAGAGATTAGAACCGATCGCCATTCCACCGATTGAAACAAAACTCTGGACACGCTACGCGAACGACACTTTCAAGAACCCGCAAGTAGAGAGCAATATCGTGGACGACTCAATTGTCTCTTATTAGGAATAAAGCTCACTGGGAAAAGAGAAACCAAAACATGCCCACCATTCTAGATGTCCTCGTCATCATGAAGCACAAGTCTGAAGCCAGACGAAGTGCTAACCAACATGAATGAAAAGCTAATAATCCCAATGTTTGTCGTTGTTGGCGTCCTTCGGTCCATGCGGCACACTAATGTGCGTCACAAGCGGATGATTGTTCCATGCTCCTAAGCGTTTTGAATGACAAAGAGGTGCGATTAAGGAGGAATCATCTCTCCGGCAGCTCTTGGTGTCAGCTGCAGGCTGACGGCGTAATTTACTAACAGAAGCCGATAGCAGTATCCGCTATTCTCAAGCTTGCAGATGACGCTTTACACAGTGCCTCTAAAGTAAGCGGGCAGGAATAAGTCCTTCCAAACTCGTAGGGTCAATGCCAAGAGTTTTCATATCTTTTGTAAAGATCTTTATAACGCAAATGCGGTCTGCTCAATGGTCGAATTCCTGCGTCGAACACACTATAGAGTAGATTCTTTGAAAGACGGCCATTTTAATTCGGTAAACAGGACCAAATCAGCGTAGGTGACGCGCGGCATTCCAAAATCGATTATATAAAAACGACTAGTAAAGGGAACAGGCAGTGCTAGCATCAACAAGAAAAGAGTAGTGACTTGCCAAACATAATGAATTATAATAGCAAATCGCTCCAACACCAAAGCGGAACCATTGATGAAAAATAGTGGGCGGTTTGAACGGTATTCAAGTTAAATGCCACATTCTCACCTTTTGTATCACGAACCGCAACCCCAAACGAGATGTTGTGCATATACTTTGCCATCTGACGACCAACCGCTGCAACTTGTATGGCTAGTTCAAGGGTAGGAACCATGCACAGACATTGACAGTATTTGTCATCGGCTTGTGCTCGTGCCAGCATCGTCATTAGTAGTGTGGCTGTTTTCCCCGTACCAGATTGCGATTGCGCTATCATGTTCGAGGAGCTACAAACAACCATTAAGAAAATATATCGTTCGTAAAGCGGGGAAAATTTGTGACAAGACGATCAAATGTCGAGTGATGTGCAAGTGTCGTTTTAGTGGAGTACGCTGTCTTTTGCAACTTGTTCACGATTTCTTACAAAGTTCTCTTGCATCACTTTGTTCTGAAATATTTCAAAATTGGATAGCCTGTTCAAAGTGGATTGGTTCAACGGGAAAATCGAAGGAAAGATAATTCATAATTTTAATAGATCAAACCGAAACTGTATTATCTGATTTAAGAGCTGGATAGGGATAGATCAGCACTATTGTTTGTATAAACCACTAAGAATTCGAATGCATAAATGAAACACTTTTGGCACGCATCGCTGGCAGCAGGAAACCTGATAGTTACGATATCGTTGACATCAATAAGCCCAGAAATAAAACCTTGTAGTAGTTAAAACAGGTGCGTGTCTTCTGTGGAAATCGCTTATATAGTGCATCAATGAGGTCATGTAATTTATCTACGGAGCCCAAGTTGCAATTGAAATGAACAGACTATGCGGAGGGTTGATATGTAAACGACAGTCCTACCGTGACTTCAAGTCTCTAATTGTCCTTCATTATGTGATTACCTGTTCGAAGTGATATGTTTGAGAGAGAACGAAGCAAAAAGTAGGATACTGAAGGACATAAGGCTTATTCCACGGTATTTATGCATTCCTCATAAATACAACATGATTTCGAAAAATCAAAGATTTTGTGCGGTCTAAATGATAGTATTCAGCTTTAAAAACCGGATAAATATTCGAAAACATTTGGCTTTATAATATATATATATATATATATATATATATATATATATATATATATTATATATGATACATATACATATATTTATTAACATATCTAGATACGACACTAAAACCGACTGGAATCCGTGGCAAATTTTACTACTCACTTAGAAGACACTAAAATGGGTAGTGTTTTTTCTTGTATTGCTGAGGGTTTATAGAAACCCATGGAACTGATTCCTTTCAACAAAGGCAACGGTCTGTTGATATAGTAACGTGTGCAACATACAAATTCAACTCCTGAAATGTTTTCACGGAATATAATGGATTGTTGGGATCCATTCTTGAGATTTCAATATCCACTTCTGACATGTCAACTAGCGACGGGTTCAAAAGCTTGTTAATTTGCGACACGACAACCTTGGGTAACGCTAAAAAAGTCAGTTGAGTAGATAATAAACTCACGCATTTCTTCGGGCGTACTCTCATTAGAGCATGCAAAAGAATTCAGACTTGTCGTTGAATCAGGTGA
The DNA here is from genome assembly GCA_013407085.1 of Atriophallophorus winterbourni. Classification (NCBI taxonomy): domain Eukaryota; kingdom Metazoa; phylum Platyhelminthes; class Trematoda; order Plagiorchiida; family Microphallidae; genus Atriophallophorus; species Atriophallophorus winterbourni. Next base: position 80,469 of record JACCGJ010002144.1, read on the forward strand.
TATTTTTTTGTGTAAATCGATTTGGTCAAAACATGTGTTAACAAAGTGGTCCATTATTCCTGAAAACGAATAAAATTGATATTGATGAATGATAAGAATATTGATGGTTGTGATCATGTTTTCAAGGAAACAGGTCAATGGCTTCAACATTCGCACACAGAGCATATGTGGTTAGGATCAGAATGGTGTACTAACGTTTAATATCTTCGTCATCAGAGACAGCATGGCACTGTCACACAATTATGAAAAAGTAAAATCCTAAAAGATGGTGAATGATGGGACTTAAATGGCTACGGATTATATAGAAGAGTAAGCACAAACAAACTGTGATAAGGTGCTTACACCTCGAATGGAACATGTGTTCGAACAAGTTTCGTGAACGAGTAGGGCGATATCAACATGACAGCATCCTTGTGGCTTTCACTACCATGCATCATAACAAGCTTTTCTTGTCACTCCGCTTGACAACATACAAGGCTAGGCAAACAATCCAAGAAGATGCTTAGTGCAAGACCGCAAATGAACACGGTATCGGGAAAAATCCCAAAGCGTAACTAGCCGTTGCGATATCTGATCGCGGGCACCCCAGCCGACTTTGGAAAGGTTACTAGTAAAGGTTTTTAATTGCTTATGCCATGTGATGGTTTAGCTTCCACGAGATTTACGCCTATCGAGATGCGGCGTCGCAAAAAGAATCTGTTTCCGAAGTCATTTGTCCGGCATCCGTAAAATGTGACCCAACCAGAGTAACCTATGCAGGCTGGTCTACTTCTCTATATCAACATTACTACCGAAGATCTTATTTCGGAGATCATCGTTGTGATTGTAACAGCTTACTCCTAGAATGTTACGGAGACATCGGTTGTCAAATCCCTGGAGAGGCTGAATGTCTTCTTTACGTAAGGTCCACTTTTCGCACAAATACAGCCCGAACAGTCGCTTTGTAGACCCTAACCGTGAGTAACAGAGACAATCGTTTCTGACGTCAGAGGTGACCAAGGTTGCGGAATGCTAGGGTCGCTTTAGAAATGCGTGCCGAGATCTTGGCATCTAACGAGGCGCGATATGCAAAACGATCTAAAACTTCAAACACCTGATTGTCAAGTAATAAATTGCTGTTTGATAAGCTGACATCTTGCAGCAGGACACTGCACGTAGATGGCGCGAAACGCATTCCAGATGCGGGTACAATGCTAGCTAGCTTGTTCAGTATTGCCAGTGCATCTGTGTACGAGTCGAAGAGCAGAACTATATTATCAGCATATTCCAAGTCGATTAGCTTACCACATGGCATCATGTAAACTACGAAAGCTGCGGCTCCCTCGCTGCATAATTCCATGATGGCATCAATAAAAAAACTGAACAGAAACGGATAAATTGGACATCCTTGTCGGACGCCACTTGTGGTGGGAATTTGGATGCAAGGTCGTCGTAAACCCATACGCACCTGGACGCATGAGCATAAAGTGCACGTAATATGTTGACATACATTTGCGGAACGTCTTTGCATAGCAAGGTGTTAAACAGGACATTTCGATCAACTGAATTGAATGCTTCTTTGAAGTCTAAAAAGATGGCTATCGTCGCAGATTTAAGATTTACCGAAGAGTAAAAATGTGGTCGACACGGCCTCTGTCAGGCCGGAAGCCGGCTTGCTGCGTTCGGATCTGTGATTCCCAAAGCTATGTTGATCTTCGAAATGTTCGGCTCAGTGGTAGAGGCGGCGATTCTTATTAGTGATAAGAGTAACGACTATTTTAGCGATAGTCTCACTTACTCCTTTGTTTGTAGGACCCGTCGATCGAATAATTTTGAATATTTTTTACACGTTAACAACATCCTTTGCCATTTCCAATTGGTCGACTTTAATAAGCCACCAGTTTTCACTGTCAATTCTTAAGCTCCGTTTAAGTTCATTTATTACGCTTCTACGCTCAGTATTGTGTCCAGGACCATGAGGTATTTGGCGTCAATTGTGAAGAATTTCAATAGAGCACTGTGAAATACAGTTGGGGTTGATTGTGTAGTCTTTCAGGCTGATATTGCGGCGACCCGCGTAATCCCTGCTGTCTTGTTTCACCTTTCATCGGCAATCGTACACAGCAACTGGGAGTGAGTTAATGAAGGCGGTCCTATAAATTAATTGAACTGCAGGCTTCGTACCGGAAAAGATTTAACGAGAACCTAAATCGCACAACAGCATGATCTGAATCTTTGCAGGTATTCCAAAAGGAGCGACAGTTCCCAATGCAACCTCTCCAGCGAGCACTTATGGCGATATGGTCGATTTGGGCCGAAGGTTGGCTTCCATCCGGCGAGCGCCATGTGGCACATTTGGCATCTTATATGACGAAAGGAAATACTGCTAATGAATAATCGAGATTGTGCACGGAACTGCATGAACCGTTAACCATTATCTGTGCGTTAGCCTTCAAGACCAAATATGCCACCTGATTGTGATTCGGATGTATCTAAGCGACCCAGTCTGGCATTCATATCTCCCGCTAGGACAACAATATCAGAGATTTTTGAATGTCGCAAAAGAGCATATAGATCGTCGTAGAAGGTGTTCTTCTCGTCGTCCAAATTTGTGTTAGTCGAGGTGTAAGATGCTACAATAAACAAGCATCTCTGATTAGAAGATTTGAAGTTTGTTTTAATATTAGTGGAAAGTCTAACTGCGCACAACCTGCTATTGCAAAGAGTCCAATCGACTAGACAGGATTCGGCAGCTTTATACTAACATCATCCTGTCCTGAAATGGCAACTATAGAATCACCGCAGCAGTAAGTTCAGTAATTATAGACGGATCATATAAGCGCATTTCCGATAAACAATAAGCACAAATAGTTACACTATCTAAGGTAAGAGCCAATGCAACCTGCTGGCTTATCTGGCTGAGAGTTCTGACATTCATAGCTCCGATGTGATCAGAGGTCCGTGGTTTCAAAAAGTGATGTGTAGATTCGCGAACAGTGGATGTTTCAACGTGTTCAGCGCGGTCTTTTCTATAGCTGAGATTGGCAGACAGAGAGTTTTTAAGAGTGAATAGGGGAGGGGAAGGGTTTTAAACTGTTTGAAGAGTAGGGCCAGCAGTAGCTTGCTTGTACTTACCGGCCTTGCTGTATGCAGCAGTTAAGGCGACCCTGTTTATCGTGCGCGACCGCCGATGCACTATAGGGTTGGGTTTTGTAGTTATAGTCATGATTGTATGCGGGCTGGGAAACTGCCAGGTCGCCCATGCCTAGACAAAAGACAAAATAAAGTTCGCAACCAAATATTTTCGCTAAAAAGCCTGACCCACAAAGCAGCAGCATCATCATCATCATGAAGCACAAGTCTGGAGCCAGACAAAGTGCCAAGCAATATAAAGCAGGAAAAGCAGATAAGCAAACGCGTGGAAAAGGGAAAGCAGGCAAGAGGAATACGCAAAAGCAAATGCATAAAAAAGCAGCTTGTTTTTGTAGTTTCACTGCATGCGATTTTTTGGGTTTTTTGTTTTGTTTTGTTTTTTGTGTTTTCATGTAAAATAATACAGGATGAAAAATTATGACACACGTAATAAAATACACTGGCGCCACTGACTTCGGTTTGTAGCCATATCGCGTAAGGTTTCCAGCCAACTATTAGGTGGAGCTTTTGGACCCCACCCAGGCAAACGAATACGCCCAACTGAGCCTAGCGCTACGGTGAGTTTCTTCGTCCCAACGCGCCACGTCATGGACTGGCCACCCGATCTTTTCTCCCAGCTTCTGTCAGGCTCTGCGAATAAGGCGCGGTACGGTAAACGGTGAGAAGGCATTCTTAAGACATGTCCCAACCATCGCAAGCGAGCAAGCATCAGCATTCGTTCGACTGGGCACATCACATGTACACGCTATATTCAGTTTATTCTAATTTCACCAAACATAAAATAAGGGGAGAATTGTCCCAGCTAGTTTAGATCAGGTTCAAAGAGAAAAATGAATATCAAATTTGAATTTCAAATTAACAAACACGAGTTCACTGTTTAAAGACACAAACGACAATAGAACTCCATAGTAACTAAATTTAAACGCGAATATAGAACTTAAGATCTCTGGTTTTTAGCGAGCATAGGGAGTAAAAAGTAGAGGAGTATTTTTCAACATTTCGCGTTTTACACTCGTTTGAACTATGCCAACCTAAAGTAGAACAACAAATAAATTTCAGTTCTAAAATTAAAAACTGCAATGGTCTTTCAGTATACAACAGAGGTAAGTTTGTAGCAACTTATCCACTACAAGTTCAAACAGCAGGGAAACTTCAACAGGATGAAAATATCATATAGAAATAATAACCAGAATGCTATAAAAGGTGCTAACTTGAAGAAAAAATATTGAAAGGAAAAATCTGAAGTAAAATATATCAATACAGAGCCAGTGCAGGAAAAACAATGGAAAATATCATAGCACGACACACGAAATCCTAAACTATATTAGGAAAAGGCGCTATTTTACGGTCAAGGTCAAGTTCAGTTCGATTCGGTTCAATAGCACAGGACATTAAGTGGTTAACGAGGCAACCGAGCGTCCAGACTTTATTGGTGGGACGCTGCAGGGAAGCATTCACTGTCGGATTGACTGTATTTTGATTTGGTATCTGTAATATGTTATACCGTGTGACCTTGAATAATATATACTTTAAAACCAAACAAGCCGGATCGGTCTCTCTGGCAGTGACTGAGCTAATTGCGTCAGAAATTTTTTGAAACTGTCTGGACTCACAGCCACAAATATGTGAACTTTGAGAATCATTAACGCTTACAGAAACATATCAATTTTAGCGAGCCAACAACTTTATTCGTTAACCGGAATTCTACTCGTTGGCTCGACACGAATTGACGGCCGAATTTTGTGGCGCCTCTGTGCCTGCGACGGTCTTGACCACGAATTCGCTGCCAGTTTGATATAAGTGTGTCGTGATTTATCCAACAGTGTTCGGTGAATGACATACAAAACTTTAGCCGCTCTTATTTTTCTGCTATGGTTATCGATTACCAACATTATAGGCACATTGCATGATGGACTCTCGGGTCGTTCGGAGGACGCCGAGAAAGCTGCCTGATAGCTAGTCATTTGTTTCTTCAAAACCGCCCGTTCTTATACGATAAATCTTTTGCATCGATTTGATATGGAAAGATGTTCCGGAGAATACTTTCATCGGATAATATAGAAATAAGTTCGAATCTTCATATGAGGCATGATTTTATTTATAGATTGGGAAACAGTGAAAAAACTACTGAATTATCAAGGGTTCATAATGATTTCGAACAATCAAAACGAAAGGTATCGAAAAATCAACAACACAGATCTTCAGGCATCCTCGATGAAAATTATCCGTTGAACTACCATAGAAACATTCATTCCCTCTGAAATCGTCCAACGTCCCTTTGAGAGCTCGGTACAACCGACGATTCTGTGATGCAGACCAGTAGTCAAGTAAATAACGTGCTAAATCATCACAGGATTTGCATAAGCTAAGACCGAAGAGTTTGAACACCAAAATTCCCGAAAAGACAAAAATTAAATATCTAACGGTAATTTGTAGTGAGCTCACTGAATGAACTTCGCCATCGCTAAAGCAACGCAAACCTGATGGGATGAAACAATGAAATGACCTTCGCCGAAGCTTAGGCAACACTGCATCACCTGCGTCGCTTAACCGATTATTGAGAATCCGAACTCACCTCCTGCGAACGAACCCAGGTTACTGAATCCAGTCATCGTCTGCAATCACGACTGCAGTGAATTGAGATTTTTACAAGAGATCGTATGTTTAAACTGCATAGTAACGATTTGCGTTGTGTGCTTTAAGCCAAATAAAGGAATCACAACAGCGTCCTCCTGTAAAAATATCATTCCGTACACACTAGATAGCATACTCGAGGCGTGGTATTAATGCCGAAAATTCGCACATTCTGACATTCGTATTGGGGCTGTATACGACATAAAACGCACGAACACTATTGTTACTGAAGTGATTTCACCACCTAGTCAATAATATGCACTCGAGACATAAAACCTACAGCAGCCGACCAATTTGGGCGAATCCACTACTATTAGTTCTTCATCTGAAATAAAAAACAAATCTCTAAATGATGCTACAAACAATGCTCAAATCTTTCTGGGAAATTTCACTGAACTTTATTCACGTGCGACCGTGGTGTCTTGGGATTCAATTGCAAAGACAGAAAATTGGTTGAGTAATTCCATACACCTCTTTCATCTCAACATCCCACCTCTCTTCACAAACATGTACAACAACCAACGCGATTTCGATCTGAACAAAACCCAATCTACCCTGGACCTCATACTTACAAACGAAGAACTCATGATAAAATCTGTTTCCTATACAGCTCCACTCGGATTGAGTGATCATGTTGTCATGACATTTGACGAAATTTATCAATGCGAACCCGTAGGAATTCTCAACGAACGTATACAACGGCGAAATATGACTTGCTCCGGGCTCTTACTATTGAAATCGATGGGATTTTCTGGAACTCAAATCAGCTAAGGAATTCTGGAAAACATTTTGCAGCCAACACCGTATTATCATTGATTTATCATCGAACGTGAAACTAATATGCAGCAAACACCGTCCAAAAAGACTCACAGAAGCAGTGTTCGGAAACGAATGTGTAAGCGTGACAATGCCTGGTCAAAATACTGTTTCCGATCCGTCTGGGCTAACTTGGTGCAACTACACATTATTGCGAAATAAGTGTGTCCGCCTCATTCAAAAAGACAGAAAAGATTACCAAATCAGTCTAGTCGAAAAATTCGTTATGAATCCTAAAGCATTGTACAAACACGTCAACGACCTCCGGAATGTTAGAATTGGATTACCGCCACTAGCCTCTGCACTCACGTTGAGATATTATTTAATCTCAGAGATAGAGCATGGATTCAGGAGGAAACGATTTGCTGACAAAATTGCTATTAGCAAAAAAGGCTTTATCTGAGCTAATGGTTGCTTGCATTTCCATGAACATGATTTATATCGATTTCCCGAAATCTTCCGATCGTGTCAACCACGTAATACTTTTGTTGAAACTACTTAACTACAGAGTACAGGGTACATTCCATGCATAGATTAAAGAATGGTCTTTATCCCGTGAGATGTACGTGAGAGTCTAAGATGAACTATTGATGTCGATTAAAGTTGTCCGTGGTGTCCCAAAATAAACAGTCCTCAGGACCTCTTTTGTTTCAAAATATATAAATGACTTGCCTTCTCTGGTGCAGTCGTTGGCTATTTTCGCTGATGAACATAAGCTTCGGCGCAAGATAAACTCCACAACAACGTTGTGATTGCCGTCTGGATTGAGTTTCAACATACCGTGCGTTAAGATTAATGAGGAAGATTAACGCAAATACGCTAAACATATTCTGATATATTGTCTATAGAAAATTGAACAAAACTATTTTTTTACTGCGTTTGCATTTTTCGGGAGTTTCGGAGATCGATAACCTCGCAATTTTCAAATTTTCATGATTCATGAATATATGGCATAAAAACTGGTAACTGTAAAATAAAATAGAACATTCGTCTAAAAATAAATATATACGAATATTGTGACACAACGAAGTTTGACGGATTTGTATTTAGAAAAATGTCATGTGTTGTCTTTCTAAGATGAAAAATATTTATTAGGATACATGTCGTTGCTTAATTTAAAATATGTAAACAGGATTTAGGTTAAAATGCATAAGCATATTTATATCCAGTTTGTTCCTGAAAATTCTATTCAAAGATGATGGCATAACGTCTGAAGGATAAGAGCTCTATAGGAAACAAACGCGAATTGAATAGAAAAACCGATGGCACTTCCGTCCTATAGTTATTGTTGAGCTAAAGGCTTTTTAAACCGTTACAACTTTGAATCACTTTGAATGTGGAATTTTAAACGTCACGATGTAAGTGATTGCGGTATATCTTGGCCGGAAGCGGAATAGTTGCATCAAAGGGTGTATCTTTGAGTTTAGCTTTTTGTAAGTGATGACTAGATGCAACGGAACCCGTCTAAGAGCCGGTGTATCCGAATTAAGATACACGAGTCGATCTTCAAAAGGAGGTTCTGGAGACAGACAGCCAGTTAAGTTACTCTGTGATAAATCCTCTTGAGCATTTTGATGTACAAACAATTGGCCCCGAAACCTTTGAGATCACTGGGAGATGTGTGACAATACGGTTATTTGCTTAGTCAGAATGAGTTTCAACTTTTTAGATGGGTATATGTCGGTACAACACCCTCCTTCGAAGAATGATTAAATAAATTACATAGGATCGCAGATGTGATTCCGTCAGCTCTAGGGGACTTATTGATATTTAACCTTCGTAGATTGTGCGGCACCATTTCAGAATTGATACATACATCGCTAATAGTCTCCGGGACAATTGGTGCTCAGAATTTCGACGGTGATGGTGCAAACTTGAATTTGAATACCCGTGAATAATCACTCGCTGGAGCGCTAGAGTTTTCGAAGACAGAATATGTTGGTTTGTAGTTTGTTGAGATCAAAACACCGGGTTTTATCTTCGTCGTATTGTTAACCGTTCGATAACGTATTTTGGGATTTCTTTGCATTCTTACTTCTAGCTGAATTTGGTAATAGTTACTATCCTTTTGGATGAGATTTGTGATTTTATTCAGGTATTCGCGAAAGTTTTTCCAGTTTGATTTTGTTTTGACCACCCTGTGAGTAGCCCAACCGAAAGTTCGCTTCCTCAAACTTGCTCAATTTCGACTGCAAATCCTTAAATAAGGACCTGTGCACTTATGCTTTTAGATATAGATTGAATGTATATTCAACATATTGGTGATGTCATCTTTCATGGTTGTGAAACGCGAGTTATGTTAACTGAAATGTATATTCTGACAATCGAAAACCCCATTTTTCCCATCAAAAAGGTCACCCACTATTCCATTTATTTTTGTTAGCTTTATCATTCTACTGGCGTTGCACATGTATTGAACGTGCAGAATGAGGTAATCTCTTCGACTCGTCTCCAACGGTCGTGTCCTCAGAAGTTAGGAATAGGTCTATGACTGATTTATTCATAGATTTATTCATAGATTATATGCAGGTAAATAGCTATGCTTTACAAGACCCACAAAAATGTACATTGGGTCGAATGGTAAAAAATATTAAAATATTGTTAGATATTGTCAAACATAAAAAACATGCTTGTCCATGTGGATATCTAGTGATTTCTTGAAAACTTCAACGGTTCCATATTGTACCACATGAGTAGGTTAACTGTTCCACAGTTGCACATTGCGAACGGAAAATGCATATTTGCGGCAGTTCAACCTGCTATGCTGTTGGTAAAGTTTTGATTGGTGACCTCGCAGATGTGTGTTATGGGAAAGATGAAACAAATGACCGCAAGGATGATTTGTTTGATTAAGAACTGTCCAAATGAATATAAGTGCTCCTCGTTTCCGTCTGTATTCAGCCGAATGCAAATTCAATAATTTAAGTCGCGTTTCGTATGGATAATTTGATAGTCCCAGGACGAGTTTTGTAGCTCTGCGCTGTGGAGTTTCCAATAACAGAATATCTTTTTTCAACCAAGCATCCCATGCCGGTATCGCATATTCAACATGAAGACGGATGAACGTTGAAATCAATTTGCAGGCAATATTGGGGTCAAAATAAACTAGGACTCTTCTATGGAGACCCAAGTTGTTTTCAGCTTTGCAGGCAGGCAGTCGACATTGCATTGAGTTTCCTAATTCTGAATGGATAATAACACCTTAATCTTTTTCGGAGGAGGCGGGTTTAAAAACTGTGCGACCAAGATAATATTCTTTGCTCGACTTGCTGTTGAGAGATAATAGGCTGCATTTCGAAGCCTTCAATGGCATTTCGTTGTCTATTGACCAAGTGTGAATCATATCGCGATCCTGTTGCAGGTTCTGCGTGTCGTCTGTGGAGTTTATATTGCACCAAAGCTTTGCGTCATCAGCGAAAATAAGCACGGACGACTGCAATACAGAAGGTAAGTTGTTTATACATATTAAAAACAAAAGCGGTCCGAGGACTGATCCTTGTGGGACACCGCGAGAAACTTTAATCGACTCGGATAGTTAGTTTTTGACTCTCACGTACATCTCATGAGATATCAACCATTCTTTATTACATGCATGGAGTTTACCCTGTACTCCGTAGGTGAGTAGTTTCGACGAAAGTATAGTGTGATTCACACGATCGAAGGCTTTTGAGAAATCGATATAAATTACGTCCACGGAGTTGCCGGCATCCAGTAGCTCAGACCAAGATTCTTTTGCTAATAGCAAGTTTGTAAGACAAGATCGTTTTTTCCTGAATCCATGCTGTGCCTCGGAGATTAAATTATTAATCTCAAAGTGATCCCGTAAGGCATCAGCTCTTATGGACTCCATTACTTTTGATAGCACTGGTAATAACGCTATCGGGCGATAATTTAAAGGATCATTTCTTTGCCACCCTTGTTGATGGGATAATCACGGGTAGTT